>JAWNOI010000063.1:1800000-1987290 GCA_035046045.1 Zaprionus bogoriensis
TTTGGGCGTCTATGAAAAATGTTCCAAATTAAAACAAACAGTTGTCGCTGTCAAGTCGAAAGAGGCCCATCGCGCCCAGCAACTGCATCTGGCTGTATCCTAGCACGTTGGACAAGTGTCTTTTAATTTCTTATTAGCGGTTTATTACCCCCGCGGACATTCCGGCCATTAATATGCAGAGCCGAACGAGTTGGCGTCAGTCTTGCCATTAATTTTAATGAGTCAACAGCAGAAACTTCAACAAGTCCTGTGGACGAGAGGAGTACTAGAATGCGGGACGTGGTCCTTGCGGGAAAAAGGATTAGGCAGTACTGGTGCTCAGCTAATTACTTAATAATTTGGGCAGGTGTTATTTTTGGACGGCCAATTTATAGAGTTGCCTTTTGCAATATTAAACGTTTGGCCTGAAAATTATTCGGAGGTTGAAAGGCAACAAAAGTTTACTCAAGAATAACTGAAGAAAAGATTTTCAAAATTTCATAATTATTATTCATAATCTGAATGTAAATAAGATAGTCCGAAGTTACGTTCTTTGAACATAAAGTTTTTACAAAAACTAAGATTTAAGTAATTCATTTTATTTCAAACTAGAAATCCCGGCAAACTCCGTTTTGCCACCAGATGGCTATCTTTCTCCCAGTCGTTCTCCCAATCGCTCTCCCAGTCCCTCTCCCAGTCCCTCTTCCAATCCATCTCTTAGTCGCTCTCCCTGTCACTCTCCCAATCCTTCTCCCAATCCCTCTCCCAATCCCTCTCCCAGTCCCTCTCCCAATCCTTCCTCGTGTCGCTAGCTGACCCGGTTAACTTTGTTCCGCCTTAATGGCAATAAATAAGCAGTTTTTTTTGTATTTCAGTACATAGGTGGCTCTTCACTTAAGCACCTTGTGGTACACGACATTTTTTGTTTTATTTTCAGGTGCAAAAACAAACAACGCAGATGGTCTTCCGACCCGTGAACATGCCACGTATAATTGACCATGGGAAAAACATGAATGTTCTAGATTTAAACCACAAACTTGTAAGGATTGGCCTTGTGATTTGTTGATTGTCATGGCAAATGCAACACGTATCGGAAATTGCAGTCGTTTAAATTCAAACGGCATATCGGTTGGGATCATCGGGATCCTCGGAATGAGAACCTCCTCACCTTTGAATTTTCCTATCATTATAGTAGCGGAAATTACATTGTTCATCAATTTACTAACCACCAAACGCGTACCGTTGCACAGTTTTGGTTGGTTTATGTTTCGAAGCATGATTACGACGGAGCCAACCTTTAGGCGTAAATTGTGCGGTGGTAAGCCAGGCACGTCCAAAGAGTTTAAAAATTCAATTGGATAATTGGTGGCTTCATCTTCATTTGTGACGCAGTCGATAGATTTGAATGAATGCATTCTTCCAATGATCTTATTTTGAATTATGTAGTTCAATTTCACTTTTCCATTAACGCAGCATAATCCAGGCGCTTCTCCGGGAAACTTTAATGCCCCACAATACTCGCAAACAACGTCCATTTGCCCAATGCAAACGCTTGGATGCAAGCTGTAATCATTGCTGCAATCGTATCGAAACGCCGCTCGATTCAAATCAGCTAAATATCTTGTTCTGCGTCGCAAATTATCGCTTTGTTGCCTTCTGTTGTTCGCTCGACGATTCTGCATTGCCAACCGAGCTGTTTCGCGGGCTGCTTCTCTTTGCTCTCGTGATTGAGAAGCACGAAGTCGAGCCATACTATTGCGGGACCGTTCTCGTTCATTTTCTTGTTCTTCTTCAGTCCTTTCATTTGCTGTATTTTGTATTCTTCTTCCATTACGGCTTTGCCGGGAAAGATTCGATCGTCTTGGTAGCGGCATTATTAAATAAAATTCACTTCACTTCAATCCACTTGTTAAATATTTTTTTAATGGAAATAGTTTTAATATTGATTTCTTCTTTTGTATTAGTTTCGATGTTGTGAACTGCTTTGTACGATTTCAAGTCATATCAAAATTTTTTAAAAAAAATAGTCTGCCACCAAACAAAAGTAGACTATATTAATGTTTTTCAAAAAATGTGATATGTCTTGAAGTCATAAAAAGTGGCCAACAACACCGTAACTAATACAAAAGAAGCGACTAACCGAGCGATTTTAAAATTTTAAAATAAATAAAACTACCTTGCTGCTCGGCGAACAAAAGTAGACTATTTATCTATTTCAAATAATGTATGTGGGTGTGTTTTACTTTGACGTGCTCGTGAAAGGCTCCTTGAAGTGGGCGGGAAAATTTGTATGGGAAAAAGAAAATGGCTATTTCTTGGGTTTATCCAGCAATAAGTCCAATTAAAACCAGAAAAAACCATCCTTGAACTTCAACGAACAATTTAAAAAAAGATTTTGCCAAATTGCTCCAGGCGTTCTTGAGTTATTAGCGGTGTAACTAACACGACTTTCTTTTATATATATAGATTAAGTTATAGAAGTTAGAAAATAAGTTAAGAAGTAGAAGAAGAATAATAAAGTTGTTATACCATTGCAGATGGAATAAAAAACTTGGGCTGCATCCTAAAAATCACGATGCAATTAGTACATCGATATTCTATGTTCTTTAAATCAGGATAGGTATAAATATATATGTAATTTAATTATTATTACTACAATAATACCACTAATTCTACATTATAAAAAAAATAAGTTATTTATAATATGGGTGGGTTTTATTTTGGACTTTATATAATCGGAATGGTATGCGAAATTTCGTTTGATATTCATCTGAAGTAGTCGCAAGATGTTTGAATTATCTGATGAATCAAAAGGAATTCCAAAGAGCGCAACTCATTGCGTGGAACTCAATTCAAGTGCTGGACACGCACAACGGCGGGGGGATCTATGTGATGCACACTGCGGGCGCAAGGCACATTAATCCGTAATTTGCTCTTTGGCGGCGGGGCGGCTAATAATTTTTAATAGGATTCGACCGCCATAAATGGTCATACTTGCCACTCTTTTTTAGGCTGATTGCTGAGCCGCCGCTTGACTGGATCGCACTGATCCATTGGACTGAGGTGATTTCGGGCTTGGACTGGGTTGTGGTTATGATGGAATGCCAATTCGCGAATTCGCGGCACGTGCACATGGTCAACTCTTCAACTGCTTGCGTGGTGCATGAATGTGACTGTGACTGCGACTGTTTGGGGCACTCGGAAGCCTCTTACTTGAAAGAGGATGGTGATGAGGAACCGTTTAAGGGGAATGTTAGTATATGTGCGTTATTTATTGGGCCTGATTGCATTGCTTAGTCGCAGCAATTAACAGTTAGTTGTGAAGACACTTTTAATTGAGCTTCAGCCCTTTAATTTATGAACTACGCGTCCATATTCGGTTTACATGAAAACATTAAAACATTTAATCAATGTTCGAATATCTCAAATCTGCGCGCTAACCAAAGTTGTGCTCTGCTTATAAATATTTATGAAGGTGCTGCGAGTCCGGACCTAATGACAAAGTGATAAGGACAATTAAGGAGAAAGCAGCTGCCGGCTTGGACGCTGCGGATGGTGCGGAACGTTCACGACGATCCGAAGACCACAAATAAAATGTGTCAACGCGTCCGTGGGCATTCTTCGATCTGTCGAGATCAGTTGTAAACAGAAACAAACTGTTGTAAAATATTACTGCATCTTTGATCACTTGTCATCCACGATGATGATGAACGACTTTGGCCAGAGCCAACGAGTGTACTTCATCCAGCTTGTAGCCAGTCACCAGCCAGCAGCAGCAGCAGCAGCACAAACATCCACCAGCCAGAAGTCCAGAGTCGTCCTCATGCATTCCGCGAAACCTGTTGACAACACTTGCGACAAGCGAAACGATCTCGCTTTTTCTGACCCGTTGGCAGCAAAGACAAAATACGAGTGAATATATAAAACAAGTAAAGACAGCTACCGTAGACAGCACTCGACAGTAAGATACCATTTGGCCGCTTAAAATTAATACCTAATATTTAATATTTCCATTAAATAAATTTACAAAAATGCAGTGCATAGAACTTTTTTTTACTGATTTGAACTAACACGCGTTGCCTTTTTCACACATCCAGACAAACACGTAGCATTGATGCTACACGCACAAGTCGGTCTCACACATACAGTCTAACGCAAGCATTGATGTGTTTGTTGTTCGATTGGGCTGTGAACGAATTTCAAAATTATAATAAGCAACTGTATTTATTGTACGTTATTTATTATAGAAGCTAATTTTGATTCTTGGAGGCGGTAGGCGAGACACTTACAGCTTATAATAAACAATAGCTACTTAGGGTATACATGAACCTTCGTACCAAATTTGGCGTCGATCAACTCTGCTAGTGATGCTGATCAAGAATAAATATATACTCTGGTTTGCTACGCCTCCCTTAGTTTGTTACATATACGTGCACAAAGCTAATATACCAGTTTTTCACATTTCCAATGGGTAAATGGTATAAAAACGTGCTGGCCAAGGTGTCGATATCGCACAATGGTTTTAATGATGGGATCTTCAGCAGAACAGTAGCCAGAACGGGTATAGGACCAGGGGTACGATAGCAAGGGCGACGGTAAGCGGCCGGCGGTCAGGTCCCTGGAACGAGAACGGGTACGGAAACGGGAACATGAATGAGAACCGATGTGGTGTAGCTAGCAAAAAAGTGAAACGTGGCTTGTAGCAGCAAATCGCTGAGATGCCATCGCTGATAATCAATAATTTTATATTTTTGCCACATCTCTTTTTGCCAGACACTGTCGATTCACTTCTACGTCGGCATTGTCAGCACTCAAAGGAGTCGTCCAACTACACTTAAGAAGAACAACTCCTGTCTAATTCGAGTTTTGATAGTTAGCAGAGAGTTCTTCAGACCTAAGTGGGGGCTGTCTCAAATTCAAATTAATATTACAACAAATAAACTTGAAATAAATGCTATCCAGTTTTAGCGGACATATTATCCATTGTAATGTAAACATATTTTAATTTCCGAATTTTGAAAACTACGTATATTGAATCCTTGATTGAACAAGTTTTGCGTATAGTTACATAACAAAATATTTATTTTTGAAGAAATACTGTTAAGAAGCTTGAATTTGTAGGAAATTCGAAGATCAAGTTGGGAGCATTTTTAAATTAAGTATTGGTTTGATTATGATAATAATCAATCATAATAATAATGATTATGATAATAATAATAAAAAGTAATAAAAATCGGCCAATAGGTATGTGTATTGCTTTGATCTAGCCCATTTCATGACAATATATTCGTGACAAAATATTGTTTTTTTTTCGATTGATTAATCATCCAAAACTCGTTTAACTATTGGTCCAATTTCATTAATATGTTAGTCTAACTAAAAAATCGCCTTAATATCATTGTAGTAATCATACAAACACTTTCAACTGGATTGACGTTCCTATGGAAGCCAGAATTCCAGATCTTTGCCCAAGTTTTAAAAGTCATACGACCTCGGGTGTGCTGATAGGTAATGATTATTTTACTTTAGTTGTGGCTCAACTGAAATTCTGTGGAAATTCCCTTTATGTTTTATTATTTTTATTTTAATATCTATAAGCATAAACAATTAAAATATATATAACTGTTATAAATTGAAATTAATTACCTTAAAGTATATTTTTTAGTCTTAAGTTTAAATACCAAATGTGAATTTTTGCACTTGCTTAGAAATATCGATACCCATAAAAAATATCGATAACTATATTTTACGACCATGCAAAGAGAGCTTCCTACGATTCGAGACTGTAGGCAGCTATGCGACCGAACCAAGATCAAAAAAAAAAACTACCAAAAAAAGAGACCAAGACGTGTGAAACAAGAATTTATGTCTTTTTGAAAAATAAATTTGTAAAACTTTAATTTGATGTTAACGAACATCACAACTGAAAAAGGGTTGTTTCACTACGGAAAGTCGTTGGAAGGCATCGGAATCTGGTCATTCGACCCGGATACTGAACTAATATTTTCAGGTAACTAGAACAATGGTCATTCGACCCGGATACTGAACTAATATTTTCAGGTAACTAGAACAATGGTCCTTCGAAGCCCTTTGAGACAGCAATTGGATTAATGCAATCTACAATTGACAAAATCAGGAGACCACGCTGTTTTAATTCCAAGAAATTGATCGTGTGTGTGTGTTGTATGTATGTGTTTAACAGACGCATGCAAAAAGCAATAGACATTTGCTAACGGCGCCACACATATACACACATCTATTGCAAGCTTGGGTATACAGACAAAATTGACGAAAAAAGCAAAATAGCAAAATGCCAACGACAAGATCAATGGACAAAACCACGCCATCAAACGACATGGACAATATGGCAACAACCAGTGGACAAGGAAAATTGGACAAAACGATTATTCCAACATCGACACCCTTCGTTGGAACACAGAAAATTCATTCAAGGAAATCATCACGTCTTTCACAAAAATCAATAAAGATACAGGCATTGGAAATACAAATGGAGTTTCTTGTCAAACAACAAGAAGAGCTACAACGAAAACTGGAACTCGCACGCTCAGAAGAAAGTAGCAGCACACAAGGATCAGAGCAACATAAAGACGTAAGAACACAAGATTGGGTACGTAGTCAGCCACGTAAATTAGATCTAGAAAATAACAATGACGCACCAGATCAAAGCACATTAAAGAATTTCATGGCCAGGCAGACCATTAGCCAAAACTTACCTATATTCAATGGTGACCCATTAGATTGGCCAATGTTTTATACTGAATTTGTAAACAGCACAGAATTATGTAACTTCTCTGATTTCGAAAACATCACTCGTCTAAGAAAAGCTTTAACAGGCAGAGCCAAAGAAACAGTGTTATCTTTATTGTTGATACCAGAAAATGTTCCTAATATAATGGAGATTTTGAAAAACCGCTTTGGCGACCCGACTCATATTGTAAACCAACTGTTAGACAGAGTTCGAAATTTTCCTCCTTTAAAGGATGACAAAATTGAAAAATTAATTAACTTCCATGACGTACTCAATAATCTTATTCATACATTGATGACACTTGAAGATAGCAGTTACATTGGAAATCCCATTTTGTTCAAAGATATCCTGGAGAAATTTCCAATTTCTCAACGCATGGCATTCACGCAGCATTATCAGGATTTCCATGAAAATGAGCCACAATTATTGGTATTCCAAAATTGGATTTCCAAAAAGACAAAAGCTGCGCAGTCTTTAGGATTTGGTTTGAATAAGCAAAAAGAGACAACATTAACAGTTTCAGAAGAAAAGACTCAAGAGTCTAATCAGACAAATAAGACAGAGACAACAAGAAATTGTAATTATTGTAAATCCAATAATCACTATGTATCATTATGTGACAAATTCAAAGACCTCAATATTGACAAACGCTGGGAGCATGTATCAAAAAATCATTTATGTATTGGTTGCTTAGGCAAAAATCATTCATTGAAAGTATGTAAGCGAAAGAAACCTTGTAGTGTTAACAAATGTACATATTATCACCACTCATTTTTACACAAAGACAAGCCCCAAACTATGGGAGATCAGAGTTTGACTACCGAAGCCGGTAGCCAACCAGAAACTGAGAAAAATTGTAACATAAACCAAGGTGAAAAAAGGATACTGCTCAAAATTGTTCCTGTTATACTTATGGGTCCTGACAAGGAAGTAAATACATATGCTCTTTTAGATGAAGCCTCAACGGTTACCTTGATCGACCAACAGCTAGCCAATGACCTAAACTTACAGGGACCGACAAGCCATCTTAAAATGCAATGGACAAATAGTGAGACATACGAACAGAATGATTCTCGAGTTGTTAGCGTTCGCATAAAGGGCAAATCTGATAATTCAAAAACATTTACATTACGTAAAGTCAAAACCGTTTCTGATTTAAATCTTCCAACACAAACAGTTCAAATAGACGACTTGTCGAACAATTGGAATTTCTTAAAAGATTTCAAAGATTGTTCTTATCAAAACGCTCAACCAAAAATACTCATTGGACAAGACAACTGGTCACTCATTATAACACGTAAAGTTAAACATGAGTCGTTTAACGGACCAGTAAGTAGTAAGACTCTTTTAGGATGGGTCGTGCACGGAAATGTAACCCAGAATTTTTACGACAATTCAAATAATTTTACACTACATATATCCGACTGTCAAAATAGGGAAAATCAACCTGATGACTTAGAAATAATACACAATTTAGTGAAATCATATTGGACTATAGAAAACGAACTAACTCTGCCGATAGATAACCCTATTTCAAAAGAAGACAAAAGATGCTTGGAAATAATTGAAAAAACTTTAATAAGAAAGGACAACAGATTCGAGTGTGGACTCTTTTGGACAGATAGTAATATTCAATTGACAAAGAGTTACGACAATGCCTTCAGCAGACTTCTCGCATTAGAAAAAAAGATAGATAAAAATGAGGCGTACGGTATTAAATACAAAGATATGTTTGAGTCCTACATAGAAAAAGGCTATTTAAAGAAATTGAATGCAGAAGAATCTTCCATAAAAACGCCACTAACTTATTATTTGCCACACTTCGGTGTTATCAACGCCAATAAACCTGACAAAATGAGAATCGTATTTGACGCAGCATCTAAAAGCCATGGCAATTGCTTAAATGATTATCTTTTAACTGGCCCTGACCTGTATAATGAATTGACTAAAGTAATTATAAATTTTCGAGACTCAAAAATTGCATTTGTAGGTGACATCAGGGAAATGTTCCTCCAAATAAAAGTGAGAGCAGAAGATCGCCATGCACAGAGAATATTATGGAGAGGATCTGACCGCCAACGTACACCAGACATATACGAAATTCAAGTTTTATTTTTTGGTGCTAAATGCAGCCCGTGTATCGCACAACAGACAAAGAATCAAAATGCTCTTCAATTTCAAAATCAATTCCCTCAAGCCTGTCAAGAAATACTTTCAAAACACTATATGGACGACTATTTGGGTGGTTCCGATGACATCGATAGTGCTATTCAACTAATTAAAGAAGTATCTTATGTTCATAAACAAGCAGGGTTTGAAATTTGTAACTGGATATCAAACTCGAAAGAGGTTCTGTTAGGCATCAATAAAACGAGTGAAGGAACAAATGACAGCAAAACTAGGAATTTCTGTGAAGAACGAGTATTGGGCTTAATATGGAATTATGAGAAAGATGTTTTTAAATTTAATCTAAAATTCCAGACATTATTTGCTGATATACTAAGTTTGAATAGGCGCCCGACTAAACGTGAAATTCTTAAACTCACCATGTCTATTTACGATCCCTTAGGGTTTCTGGCCAATGTTTTAATAACAAGTAAAATACTTTTACAAACAATTTGGGAGAGTGGAATAGGATGGGATGAGCCAGTGACTGATGAACAGTATGTAATTTGGAAACAACTTTGTTCAAGCATTGGTAAGATAAGTGATCTTTCTATACCAAGAAAACTGACCGATTTGAATCTTAAAGACTGTAATATACAATTACATATATTTTGTGACGCTTCCAAATTAGCTTATGCTTCATGTGCATATATAAGATTCGATGACGGACTAAAGGTGAACTGTTCACTTATCATGGCAAAATCAAGAGTGGCACCCCTCAAACCTATGTCTATACCAAGACTCGAATTGCAGGGAGCCCTTTTGGCAGCTCGTTTATGTAAAAATATTAAAGCCATCCTTAATCTCAAAATTAATCAAACATTTTTATGGACAGACGCCCAAACTATTCTTTATTGGTTAAGATCAAGTAGTAAACGATTCAAAATGTTTGTCTCACAACGCCTGGGAGAAATACAAGAGTTGACAAACGTAAATGACTGGAAATACGTACCGACCAAACTCAATCCAGCAGACGAGGCAACGAAAATAAAGGACATTGACATAAATACTAATAGTTCTTGGTTTAATGGACCACAGTTTTTATACCAACCAGAAAGGGAATGGCCACAGGGGAAATTGGCTTATGAATGCCACGAAGACGATGACCAGGTATCCGTGGAATATGTTCATTTGTGTACCAACATCAAGAAAAATAGAATTCTACCTGATCCAAATAGGTTTTCTGATTGGTCAAAATATTTAAAAGCCACCGCCTATTTCTTACGATACATACATAACTTGAAACCTGCAGAGGTCCGTATTACCGGTAGAGAGTTGCTATTAACTGAAATTTTAGAAGCAGAAAAGGTAATATTCAAGGCAATTCAATTGACCTACTATGACAAAGAAATAGATTGTTTGCTGAAAAATAAACCAATTGAAAATTCAAGCCAATTGAAATCGCTTCCGATATTTATGTCCGACGATGGATTACTCAGAATAAAAGGACGTTTAGATAATGTTAATGAAGAGGAATTCGACTATGATGCTAAGAACCCGATAGTTCTCTCCAAAGAACATACATTAACAAAACTCATAGTCCAGTTTTACCATATTAATAACTGTCATATCGGGGTCGAAACGGTAATAGCAAATCTCAGGAAAAGATTTTGGATTACACAATGCCGAAATACAGTAAAAAAAGTAATTCATATTTGTCAATTTTGTATTAATAAAAAATCTCTTCCTCAAATCCCTAGAATGGGCCAACTTCCAGATTGCAGAGTGATGCCAACTGCACGACCTTTCCTGAAAGTTGGAGTAGACTATTTTGGACCCATTGAGATTCTTGTCAATAGGAGTCACGTCAAAAGATACGGAGTCCTTTTTACATGCATGACTACTCGTTCAGTCCATCTCGATATATCTGAAGACTTATCTTGCAACTCCTTTATGCATGTGTTTCGACAATTTGGAGCTCGTAGGGGATATCCTGAAGAAATTTATTCCGATAACGGAACTAATTTTGTCAAAGCCAACAAAGAGATTAAAAATACAACGTCAGAGTGGGCAAAGGATGAATTGACTCAGTTTTTCACATCCAAGAGATGTAAATGGTCCTTTAACCCACCCTCGGCACCCCACATGGGAGGAGCGTGGGAAAGACTGATTCAGTCAGTCAAGAAATACCTCTCCTTTCTATTAAAAGAAAGATATCCGAAAGAGTATGTATTGAGGACATTGTTTTGTGAGATCGAATTTATCATGAATAGCCGACCACTATTATATATACCAGCAGATGCAATCGAATCAGCCCCATTAACCCCAAATGATTTACTAATAGGACCGAATTTTAGAAGCTCTTTCTATGCCAATACGACCGATGCAGATCTCATGTGTTTAAATAATTGGAAGGCTGCTCAGAGAATTGCGGATGTTTTTTGGGAAAAGTGGAGGACACGGTATAGGCAGTATCTTTTGCAAAACCGAAAATGGGTTAAAGAAAATGATAATCTGAAAGTGGGCGATATTGTGCTCGTTTTAGACTCTGATCTCCCTAGAAATTGTTGGCCAAAAGGTATAATTATTGATGTATTCCCCGGCTCTGATGGTCGAGTAAGATGTGTTGATGTTAAGACCAATACAGGTATATATAAAAGACCTGTTACAAAACTTATAAAACTTCATGTATATTGAAGTATTGCCTTAAGCAATACTTGGGAGGAGGATGTTATAAATTGAAATTAATTACCTTAAAGTATATTTTTTAGTCTTAAGTTTAAATACCAAATGTGAATTTTTGCACTTGCTTAGAAATATCGATACCCATAAAAAATATCGATAACTATATTTTACGACCATGCAAAGAGAGCTTCCTACGATTCGAGACTGTAGGCAGCTATGCGACCGAACCAAGATCAAAAAAAAAAACTACCAAAAAAAGAGACCAAGACGTGTGAAACAAGAATTTATGTCTTTTTGAAAAATAAATTTGTAAAACTTTAATTTGATGTTAACGAACATCACAACTGAAAAAGGGTTGTTTCACTACGGAAAGTCGTTGGAAGGCATCGGAATCTGGTCATTCGACCCGGATACTGAACTAATATTTTCAGGTAACTAGAACATATAACAATTATATAATTAGCTGTATATGTTAGTAAGTGACACTGTTTGACTATATATCTGTTAAAAATCGGTGATTATGAACGTTAGAAGCCTCAACATAGAGTCTCAAGTATAAAGCTTGTTTAAAATTAAAGTGCAATGAGTTTTGTCTCTGTATGTAAGCACAAATATTAGTGTTCTTTTAAGTTTTCAGTGTCCTGCTGACCACACATGGAGATGTCGGTATTTGCTGTGCTTTTTGATTGGTTTTAAAACGGAGTGAAGAGTATCTAATGTTTGAGTGCGCGAGAATGTACTTCTCTGTGCATCCTTGCCTTATTCTGTTTACGGTGACACCTTTTCAAACCGCTGCGCTTATTTTGTATGCAAAGTGATGTGGCAACGAAGGCAAAAAGCTATTTACCAGTTGGTGCAATCACATGCCAGTAGTTGGATGTGCCAGGGTCTCCGGTGACTGTGCACTTTGAACCCCAGTCGAAGCTTTCCGCCCTGCCTGGCGCTGCTCGACGACAGCGCAGTTGAAGGGTTCCTCCAAAGTGCAAATCCGTGCACACGCGTCAGGCACATTTCGAATGGCATCTGAACCCCACTTTGAGCTGCTGACACGTTTCTGATTTGCTTTTTTACTTATGCGCAGAAATCCAGGCAATTTTGCCGGCAAAAGTGCCAACAATTCTATTAAAGTTCGACGCGAGCATGTGACTATGGTATGACCTAACCCTTTGATGATGACAAAGGCAGTTGAGGATGTGGATCTGAATGCGGCAATGGATTGGCTTCCATCTCAAATTGCGTGTCATGTCAAACAGTTGTGCCCCTACCTCAGCATTCCCATCCTTCCGCATAGGTAACCATGAGCTGATTAAGCATGAAAAGAGCCATGCCAATTTTCGGCTGAACTGCTCTCGTTATCAAACCCCAGGCAATTAGAAGTCAGCCGGGCTCGAGTCCAACTGTAATGATGATTGCCAAACCGCTTACGAGCTGCTGTAATCTTTGTACTCCACTGTTTCCGGTAAAAGCAATCAAAGTTCAGCCGTTTCCAATTATACACAGTGGTAGAGAAGAGAAGTGGAGGAGCGTCCAATCTTTGGTTCAATGTAAACAGACTCTGTTGCGAAATAATATCAAAAGTGTTTCTCGTTCTGTTGGTCATCTTTTGCTTGCGTGGGTTGTGCAGGTGGCAAGGGATTGGGGGCAGAAGGCTGCACAGACGACTGAGTCGCAGACGGAAAGACGATTTGACGTGCAATAAAAATGTTGGTTCTTTAGATTTTTCAAATGTGCGAGAAAAATGGCTATGGTACTTTGAGATCAAAGAACGACAAGACTAGAAAATATCCTGTGTGAATGTTAGATCTCACATTTTTCATTTGTCCAAATGTGCAGTAACCGAAGTGATAATGTTAAAAATAACCGGTTGAGAATACCCGGTACCTTGTTATATTTCGTCGATATTATTATGAAGTGAACCTTTGGCAGACTTTCTTTTAAGCAAAGTCCGTTTAGTAACCCTATTGCATATTGCACAGGGCGCAGGGTATAGAAAGGGAGAAACCTTTATGAAAATTTACTCAAATTGGATTGCTGACCCTTTGGTCAGCGATGTGTGAAGGTCCTTCGGCATTGCGGCTGGGCATTTGTATTTGCATCTAATACATAAGCATAATGCGTTAATTTAAAAGTATATTCTGTCCCAAAGAAGGCGTCCGAAGATGGCAGTAAACAAGTGCAACTGAGACAGAGATAAAGAGAGAGCGAGAACCAGCAGGAGGAAACACAAAAAATATGCAAACATTTCGTTGGGCGGTAATCAAATTTGCGATGTGTTTGTGCTTCTTCGTCTTCCTTTGGCGCTGGCAACAGAAAAATGTAAAAAATGAATTGCTTTGCAGCTCTCCCCAAGGACGTGTTTTGGCAAGACCACAGGACATGAGCGATACAAATAAACAAATGATGTAAATTTCATTTTCGCATTTTGGCATTTCGAAGGGGCCGTCGGTGGCAGTCGGAAATTATTCCATACTCCAGTGGAAAATATGAAAAGCCACATAAACAAATTACAGATATTTGTTTTGTGGACTGAGAGGGGCGAGCGACCCGCAACGCTACAGCAAATAAAACTATCCCCCAGAATCGCAGTTCGCAGTACGTTTCGAATGCTGACAGCTGAGACGGGGAAACTCGGGAAGTTTTCGACTTAAACCCAATCGAATTAGATTTACCAAAGTTCAGCCATGGACATTTGCATGTATTTCGCATTTGTCAAGCCTCTTAAATGTCATCAGTTCGAGGACATAAAAATCCACTTTTCAAACTGAACCATCGGGAAAAAGTGTCAAATATTTCGGTGGCATTTCAAGCTTACGCACAAAATGTCAATATCAATTTGAAAGGCCTCTAACTCAGCTTGCAGATGAAATGAATGATTCCGTTTTAATTTAATGGCATCTACAGCAGGTGTTGTTTGGGGGCTTTCGAATGAGGGATGCTGATTTGACAGATGCTCTAAAATTATATATGATTTTTCTTAGCTGAATTGGTTGGAGAAAAGTATCCTTATTATGTGAATCTATCTAACGCGCAGAAAGAGTCATCGGAAATTATAGAGATCACACTATTGATCTGCATTAACATTTGTCTTGGCTATGTCAGTCTGCTCGTCTGTCTTTATATTCGTCTATAGCATACGCAGTTGAGATTTCAAACTTTGAAAAACAATATTTTTGATTTTAACTACAATAATAACAAAATATAATAGCAATAATATTGCTACATTTGGTACATAATTATCACATTATTTGCTATATATTTGCTGCAAATCGGAATAATCGGTCGAAGAACGAGCCATATCTATTAAACAGGTTTATTATATCCCATAGCTTCAATAGGAGGAATCAGACGAGAATTAAGCCTTTATATTAAAGGATTACAATATTACATTTCTTTCTATTCTTAACCGTACATGTTAGAACACATTCAGTTCTTAATACTAATTGGGGAGATAATATATGGAATTACCCAATAATGTTTTCATAGAGACTTTGTAGATTATTGCTTCGTGTTTTGAATGTAAATACGTACTATACACAACAAATAATATATTAATAATACCGTATATTAAAGCTCTACAGATTAAAGTAGAGTGTGTCTCTGTGAGAGTAGATTTTGTATTATCAATATACATACAAATCAGTATAAAAAATATATTTCTGTGTATGTATAAGTAAATTCTTTTAATGTATGTTGTGTATTGTTTTGCTTTCATACCAAGTCATATATAATGGCACGAGACTCATACAGATTATTTAGTGTATTTTGGCGATTGCCGAGTGATCAATATGATCTTGACTGTGCTATTTGTGCTTCTTATGCAGGCACTGAACGCCCAATGCTCAAGGTGCTACTTGGATGATGTAGAAGGCATTTGCCTTTTGGAAGATGATTGCCGTGTTTTGGGAGAGCCGAAATATGAATGTGGCAAGACTGGATTGCACTGTTGTCTCCCAAAACTGAATAGCATTGCTATGCCAGCGGTGGATGAACAATTTCCCACAGATTGTGGCAACACACCTTTATATCCTAAGGAACAAATAATTGGAGGAGACAAAATCGAACCAGATGAATACAGTTGGATAGCAAGTCTGCAATACGGAAATCAGCCGTCATTCGGAGTATGTGCTGGTTCGGTAGTCAACTCATTGTATGTACTGACAGCTGCTCACTGCGTAGTTGGAAGGACTATTAAAGACCACGGAGAAATGTAAGTTCGTCAGTATGAACCAAGTAAGTCCATGGCCTAATGCAAATATTCAATTAACAGAACTGGAGTGCGATTGGGAGACTTTAGTAAAGAAAATAAATGTGATTACGGCACCAAAGATTGCCGGACTTATCAGTACATTGATGTTGAGGGGAAAATAGTGCACAGCGGATACGCCCATAGTGCTTATGAGAGCCATAATGACATAGCACTGCTTCGACTGAAAAGGCGTTTGCAGTTTAGCCCCGCATTCAGGCCCATTTGTCTGCCCTTTGGAGACAATGCTAAAGATGAACTGCATGATGACTACCTTTTCACTATCGCCGGATGGGGAAAAACTGAGAACCAATATGATGTACTAGCAAAGCGGGCTGCGGTTATTACTATGATGAACCTAAATGAATGTAGGAAACACTTCCGTGTGAATGAGAATTTTATCTGCGCTGTTTCTGCTGGCAAGAATTCCTGCAATGGCGACTCTGGAGGCCCTCTTATGCGCCAGTTTAAACGAAAACAAATGGTAATCGAGGGTATCGTATCCTACGGCGTTAGTAACTGTTCTAATACAGACATACCAGGTGTTTACACTCGAGTTCGTAATTATGGTGACTGGATGAAGGAAAAAATGAAAATGGATATTGTATAGATTTCATAATTCTTCCCATAATAACTAAATAAACACTTGGAACATTGCCTATTGCAAACATTTTCACAAAACTAGTATTTTCATTGTCATTGGCCAAATGATAAAAAAAATAAATGACAAAATTTGGATATGCATATTTTTCAACACTATTACGATTCATATCAGTCTGATTTTCGGAGCTGACAATCTAGAATTTTTCACAAATTCAATAAGAATTTTTCGGTCTACAAAATATTTTTATATTTATTTCTCAATAGATTTTAGCGCGAGCTATCGGCACATATTTCTAGCCTTATGTATATGGATATTGGGTATCTTATTTTAAAGTTAGGTGGAATTTGCTCATCTTTTTTTCTGTGTCTTTTCCCAGTATGCTTGTTAAGCATATAAATTAACATATTAATAGGCTGGAGAGAGCTAGTTATTGAAGCAACGAATCGGCAGTGGAAAATGCTCAGGCCCCATTCCTTCCCTCACACACGCATCCAAAGATAGGTACATGCTCTAGTTGCCTGCCGCAGAGGGCACTCGGGGGTGTCATAAAAAATTCACACAACAGCAATTTTGCAGTTTGCTCATCTCGTCTTGAAACAAAATCGAATAAGCTTCGGAAATAGGCAGGCCTATTCTCTCATTTCCTGTCCTCATAGTCAGCGTTCCCGGTCTCATCCCCAGTTTGATTCCCGTTCCAGGCACCGATCACAACGATTAAAATTATGCAAACACATTATGGGGCAGGTCTTGGGATGCGCAGATTGCCAGGATAAGAGCAGGAGACTGTGGCCGTAAACACTCAATATTTGTTGCCGCAAGAAAAGATTTTACGACGCAGCAGAAACAAAGCGCTCAGCTACTTTCTATGCAAATGAGACAATTAAGAGAAACAACCGAAATTCCAATAGAAAAATAGCTACAATCCGTTAAAGCTATTGAAGCTAGTCTAAATTTATTTCATGTTTCAAGGAAATTTAAATATTATGAACTCATTTTCATAAGCATTACAATAGAAGAAGGGAATATGATCTAGGCCATGTAACTACATATCACATACACATAATTCGTTTATATGTCAAAACTTATGATTAGAACTCTTTTTTTCACTTAAGCCAGTGTTATTAAAATTCTTGAAACAAAACCTTTCTTTCATCTGAACTGCACATTTTTGTGACTTTTCACAATTATCTGATAGAAATTATAGTTTGCATAATTTATAGACTTAAACTACTGAAAATAGGTAAGAAAAAAATATATTCGGGCGCACTCAACCTTATGTTATATATCCACTTCATCAGATTAAATTTGTATACCATTTATCTATTGATTAGGACAAAATAATAATTACTATGTGCATATGTATGCTTGTCCGTATGTCTATTTGAACATACAGGTCACAACTTTAGTATAACAAGAGCTAGAGAAATCAAACGGTATGATGGTTTGTGTTTATTATGTTTCAGTGTATTTCAAAACTGGAGTGTCAAGAACAACACCTCCAAAATATTTAGCTTGTGTTTGACTGTATATGTGAGATCGGCCTGTACTTGTAAGAACTAATACGTGGTTACGTGGTTCAGTCAATACATTTTTCGATGCAACACATTCGTTTAACAGAAGTATATATTTATGGTATTCTTAATAATGATCTTTTAATGGACAAAGTACCTTATATATCTTATAACTTATGCTGATCAAAAATTTAATCGGTCAAAGCGTGCAAATAATAAAAAGTTGCAAGTTTTCGGTATTTCATATTTCACTCGCGGAGAATGAGAATAGATATTCAAAATAATTTGTTAAATGATCTAATATGACGGCGCATTTAAAGTTGTTATGTAAATTATTGTTATATTATGCAAACACAACCAATTCTTAGAGCTATTTTCAGGTCAATAAAGAGCTTAATGCCGTGTACGATTTCCCTAAAAGGAAATTGTAGAAAATGAGGAGTGAGAGAACAATTGCCTTAACAAACAGATACGTATGTATATGAGTAGGCAGAGATGTGTGCCTGTGTGTGTAGGCGTGTCTGTGTGTGTGTGTGTGAGTGCTTACTGCCCACTCGAGTGTCCATTTTTAATTAACACTTTGACAATTTGACGTGAAATGCATTTTGTGTGCTCCAACTAATGTCCTTACTGCCGACTGCGATTGCATTCCGTTGAGCTGCGGCTCGGGTCGACTCGGTTTGGATCCGCTCCGCTCCGCGGGCAGAAGCCACTGCGTTGAATGTTTAGAATGCGATAGACGTGTCAATGCGCAGCCCTACAGAATGAGTTGCACACAGCCTCGTGTGACTGCAACAGGAACGGCCTAATGCTTCGCCTCGGAGTTGGAGTCGGGAGTTGGCAGCAGGAGCAGCTGGGAAACGGGACCCCCAGCCATTGTCTGATGAATGTTGCATGCGCCTGTGTAACCCAATTACCGTTGCAAATTACTCACACCTTGCTGGGGATAACACAAGCCTGCTGCAGGTAGCATACAGTCAGTTGATGGGTCGACAGGGTTAGGCCAGGGCTGGGTAGTTATAGACTCGCTTTGCATAATTGATGACAAATTGAAATCATGTTAATGTTTCTCCATTAAAGTCCAACTGTTGTGTCGTTTGCAGTGTATATCACGCTGGTGTGGTGGCAGTTCGAGTACTTCGATGAAAAGAATCGAAATTTATTGCTGCACAGAGGTAACTCCTTCGATTGCAGCTTTGCCCAATTGCTGGGCCCGGCCATAAATTCATCAAGCAGCCAAAATCAAATTGCCAATGGATCAATTTGTGGTTGTCGGTGCTTAGCCCGACGTCAGTGCCTCCCAGTGGACGTATTTGGTGGTCGTAAATCGAAATGAGCATCACATAAATTTTCAATTGGTCAACTCGGACGTGGTACAGTACCAGCCGGAACGGGGTAAAGGAGGAGGAGTGCTGTATGTCGAATGTTGAATGGTGAATGCAAATGCTATGGCTTTAAACAGCAAGAGAAACCTCTCCCATTGTCTTATATTCTGCTCTAGGAACCAGGGAAGAGTACACCAATCGAGTTCGAAACCACAATCTAGAAGGCAACAGTTTATCTGTTAGTTCGTTTTTAGAATTTCAAGTATTTTCTTATCAAAATTGCAACATGTTTTCTCCAACTGTTCCGGTTACCCCAGCACAGTTGATAAGCACCCTGGAGTTATCGGGAGATGAAGAACTCGATACCCAGATCAAGAACTGGATCATGTGGGACAGAAATGCGGCCACTGTGCAGCAGGTTGTGGATGCCATCAAAAAGAAGGATTGGGAGGCGCTTCGTACACGTCTCTGCAACTATAACTCCTTTACAACGGCCGGCATCCGATCCGGTATGCGAGCAGGCTTCGACTCCATCAATGATCTTGTCGCAATTCAATTGGCCCAAGGCATGAGTACCTACCTGCAGAGCTTGTATCCCAGTGTGGCAAAGCGCGAGGGACAAGGCGTGGTCATCGGCTTTGATTGCCGGTACAATGGTAAACGGTTCGCCCAACTTATGACTTCTGTGTTCCTGAATAGCAATTTCCGGGTATATCTTTTCAATCGAATGGTGCCCACACCATTCGTTTCCTTCGCCGTAGCGCATGTAAATTCTCTGGCAGGCATTATTGTGACGGCATCGCATAATGGAAAGAGTGAAAATGGCTTCAAGGTCTGTTGGAACAATGGTGCCCCGATATTGACACCACACGACAAGAACATGCACGACGCTATGATGACCCGCCTGGAGCCGCTTCCATCGTCTTGGGACTTAACCACACTGGAAGATCATCCGCTCCTGTTTGATCCATACCGTGAAATTTACCAAGAGTACTATGAACTCTTAAAGAATCAAATACCGGAAAACTATTTGGAGAGCAACGAATGCAGCCAGTTACGATTTATCTACACACCTCTGCACGGTGTAGGTTTCCACTATATACGCGAGGCATTCTACCAGGTTCGACTGAAGCCCGTTATTCCTGTGGCCCAACAGAAGGATCCTGATCCCGAATTTCCAACTGTGGCTTTTCCGAGTCCTGTCGGTAAGTAACACATGATGTAATTTTATAATATTCTCATATACTTTTGTATGGTACTTTGTGTGCTGAAAATATCTTCGTAAAATTATTAAATGTGTGGTACTTAGCTAACGCGCTTTCTCTTAGTTCGATTTGCCGAAATTCTTATTAAAATTATATAGTATTCTTGTATGTTTACATTTACAGAGGGGGAAGATTGTCTTACCATGGCAATAAAAAAAGCCAACGATGAACATTGCACGGTTATACTGGCAAACGATCCAGACGCTGATCGACTGGCTGTTGCCGAATTAGACCCTAAGGGTAGATGGAAGATATTTGATGGCAACGAGTTAGGAGCTCTGCTCGGCTGGTGGGCACTCGAAACTTATAAGACCAGCGTCAGCAAGCCCAATATATCTAATTGTGTAATGATATCTAGCATAGTTAGCTCGAAAATCCTAGGTGCCATGGCCAGAGCAGAGGGATTCGTTCATGTCGAGACCCTTGTGGGCTTCAAGTGGATGGCAAATAAAGCGCTAGAGCTGAAGGCAATCGGCAAAACGGTGCTCTTCGCATTCGAGCAGCCAATCGGCTTCATGTTTTCTTTGAATGTACCGGACAAAGATGGGATAAGTGCGGCCTGCCAATTAGCTACAATGGCGTGTCATCTACGCAGCAGCCGCAAGATAACTCTCATCGAGAAGCTTCGTGAGATCTATGATACGTATGGCTACCATGCGACCATTAGCTCAAGCTTCTGCTATAAGGATGGGTATCAGATGGATCAGCTATTTGATCGGTTGCGCAATTTCGATGACAACCTTCCTGGCACCTATCCCAAGTGCATACTCAATGGAGAGTTTGAGGTCAAGAGCGTGCGGGATCTAACCCTTGGCGTGGACACTGCCTTTGCGGATTCAAAGCCTCGCCTACCAGTCAGCCCCAGCAAGCAGTGTTTGACCTTCACCTTCGACAACGGAATGGTCATTACTTTGCGCATCAGCAGCAGCGAGGCCAAACTTAGGTACCACTCTGAAATGTTTGGGCTGCCCGAGGAGAAACAGTGGGATGAGATCGACGATGTCCTGCGCCGCATGACACAGGCTGTTATCACCGAGTATGTTCGCCCATCCGAATATGGTTTGGAATAGTTGGCTATTGCTATGTTAATCTAGAATATTTTTCAATATAAAACCCTATTTTAAAACTATGGAACGTCACAAAGGAAACAAATTGGAAAAACATATGTGTATGTAGTCTAAAGGCAAAGGTGTACCAGAAATAGACAGAAGAAGAAAAAGAAAATTATATTTTGCCCGATAGAAAGATTAATTTTATAAAAGATTTATTTCATAAAAATAACCAGAGAAAATACGATTTATTGGTACGATCTGGGTCATTCTGATCTATTATTTAAAACGGGGTTATGCTTAAAATTAGGGGTATTAACGTTGTGCAAATGTATGGAGGATGATCATGAATATTTACTTTGAATAGCCGGTCATTCAAAATAAATATTCATGATCATCCTTAGTGCAGAAAAACATTTAAAACTATAAAGCTTTAAAATATAATCGAAATTTGAAATCAGAATTATGGGCTATCTTAGATTACTCTAAAGCTTATTCTGATACTAAAGATTAGCAAGACTATTCCATACTTTTATGGTTTGCTAGGCATACACAAGATTTATGTCAGTCCCAGTATCATTGTAGGTTGTCATGAATGTATCCAGAATATCACCACAGCTTCAGACTACTTCTCCAACTTGAGGCGAATAATTACATATATCCATTCAGCTGTACCCAATTGGCGTTCGCTTTGACTGAATGCCTTATTCAGTTCGCACGAGCAGGACGAAAAGGATTCGCGTCCGTGAATTACCCACATGCCCCACTATTGTCCTTTCTGCTCTGCTAGCTGGAGCTGAGGAACAAACATCGACAGCTCATTAAAGTGTCGGAACAGAGAGCTGGGGCCACAGAAGGCCAATTATGCGTACGGGACAATTGCCTCAGAGAGGGCTGCAGACAGAAAGTCGGCGGGGGTGTCGCAGCGATGTGTGTTTGCCTCCGAGCATAACATATCTGTGCGAAAGTATCTGCCAAGACAAACACTGAAATTTTATAGTTCACTGGCTAATTGCACTCTGGGGGGGTTTCAGTTTGTTTTTGTTGTTTTTTTTTGTTTTGGTTGTTTTTGCAGCCCTTGTCCAAAGACTGCTGTAATCGCTGGCGATTGTACGAATCCAGCAAGTCGGCAAAAATAATGAAAGCAGTGATTAAAACCCTGAGATGGAAAAGCACACACACACACACACACACACACATACTTGCTCAAAGTATGTTCACAAGCAACCAGCCACGAATTTATTGTCTGTTTCGGGACAAGGACGAGGCTCGGTTGTGGGCTGCGGGCTGAACTGTTGGTGTTTGGTTTTCAGGTCAAACGGAATATTTCAATAGCCTGAAATGAAGACAGTCATGCGTGGCAAACAGGTGAAGGTAAACACTAAGGAGTTCCCAAAGGCCGCAGTTGAATTTGTTCCAAGTCAAATTTGAAGGTAGACAAAGCTTGCCTCAACGACAGTGAGGGAGACATGGAGGGAGGGAGGCATGGCCATTTCGTAATGTTTTCTGTCTTCTATCAGCCATTAAATTTCCCCAAAATACAAAGTGGAAAAATATCCAACGCACACGAATTAAATATTAATCGCTGTCGACGAAGCAGCCATTTCCCATTCTCATTTTCCCTTCCCAATGCTAACCCCAACCTTTCATGCCATTCCCCGCTGTGGACCCACTCTCAATTCGTATGGCCGTGTTTGCATGTGTTCGCCCGTATTTGTGGGCGGGTTGCAGGTCTTATTTGGTTAGTGAAGAAACGCGAGGTTAGTGCATTATTAAGCACTGTTTATGCGACATTAGGAACATAAAAGCCGACCCGAAGGCCGCGTAAATAACAAACGAGCTACGCGCGTTTTCAAGTTTAAACATGCGAAATGAAGTGGCAGGCACATCAGGCGTATCATATGTCCATCTCCAGCCGAGAATATCTTTATTTTCACGCAAGTTTCAGTTCGGGTTTCTTGCGCATATGTTGACGATAGATTTCCTCTGCGAATCGCAGCAGACACAGCAGACCGCGAAGAGAGACAGGCCAACAATGTAAGCGATTAGAGGGGTGCACACTTACCCCTGTGGACAGGGTGCGAGGCAGGGTGCACAGTGTACACTGTACACTGTGCACTGCAACAATGGCATCTTAAATTCGCATTCGGAATGAGGCGCTGCCAAATTGATTACGTGGCACTTGCTCACATCATCAATTTCCGTCCATATGCGCGGCAAGCTGCTGGCATCCGGTTAAGGGCTGCTCTCACTCCGACGCCGGCTCTGACCATCATAACTGCCGATTTGCACCTCCACCTCCTCCGCCCGGAGTACTGGCAACCGGCAACCAGCGACCGGCGACCGGGTACCCGCGCAACACTCGTGCATTGAAAACTGGACTCCGGTGACACTCGAAATTTGTGCGCTGCGTTAATTGCGAGCATTTGTTGACTTTGCTTTGCGGCCGCCGATTTTTATTTGATTTCCTCTAATTGCGATAGGCATCGGTAAAGCACTCGGGTGTGGTTTCGTTAATGGGGGATGAGTCTGAAGTTTTCATCCCGAAACATATTCGATATTTTTTTTAAAATTTAACTTGATTTATAGTTAGTTTCAAGATTTACTTTCACTTCTGTGAACGCATTTATGAAATCTTATAAGAAATTTGTCATAAACAGATAATCTAAGACTAGAAAGAAACGTTAACTTTGGCTTGCCATAGCTCGCGTACTCTTGCAGATACTTGGGTTGTACCTGATTTAATTATGAGCTGGGATATGTGTAGAGGGTTTCAAATTCAAACTTTCGAAATTCTTTAAAAAAGCTTAATTTACGATCTTTGAATGCTTCTTATGGAAGCTAAAATAATGAGAACCTACTGAAATTGGAATACATTAGAGCACTTTGGTTGCCTGGTTTACCGTTTAAAATAATTCTTAATATCAAATACTTTTATTCGACGAATTAACAACAACACATCGCATCGCATATTTTTACAGCTAAACGTATTGAGGCTGCACACACATGTTGACCGACCGGGCTAAAATTTATAAGGTAGGTCAATATTTTAGACTTTAATTTAACTTTTGTACTTTTACTTTTCCTTTGCTTCGAAAAAATTTTTTATAATTCGATTTATGGGGGTGGTGGACGTGATATCCAAAAGTTGAAAATTTATATTCGGCGTAATGTTACAAGGAATGTTCATAACAAGTTTGATGCTTGTAGCTCTTATTATAACATCGTTATTTGCAATAAATCGAAAATCGCCTTTTTGGATTTGCGGATGCAGTGGGCTATTGATTATAATTAATTTTATGTACTTTGTATGGTCTGCTACATACATCTTCACAAGTTAGTATACAATTTTTTATTAATTTTGATGGTATAAATAGTGTGCAAAAAAAATTGTATTTTCTTTTTGTGTTTGCTTTACAATAAATCGGTCCGGTCTGGTTAATGTCAACTTATTACAATTTATGCTAACCAAGCTCACCTTAAGTCTTAGTTTTCAGATATAGTGATGGTGTAATTTCTTTTATCTGCGTCAGTTGTTTCGCAAGTAAGCTGGAACGAGCCGGTTGTATCACTTAGAACTCATGGTCAGATTTTGTAAAGTATTTTGAAAATATATAAAATATTTTCAAAGATATATAAAATCATATAACGAAAATAAATTTCTAAAATGAAATATCGAAGCAACTTAGAAAGCGTCAACAAAATGTGTAAATCAAGTAATTTTCAGGATAGCAAAATATATTTCCATGAAGGTCAGAAGGTCAAAAAAGTGTGCCCTGGAAATTATCGAAAACAGTTTGAGTTAAATATGGCAAAATCATTTTGATAAATTGTCTACTGAATTCTAGAGGATCCTTGGGTGTAAAGGAAAGAGAGAGATGAATGAATTAGAATGGGGGTTCAGCTTTATTTCCAGTATGTTTCAATAGTTTCGTGGCAGCTGCAAAGAGCTCTCGATGCCTCTGGCTGTTTGTGTTGTTATTGCTTATGTTGTTGTTGTTGTTGTTGTTGTTGTTGTGCTATAAGTTTATTATTGTTTTCACTTTTGTCGCATAAAAATGACAACAAATTAGTTTGACTGCAGCGCGGTTTCCCGCTGAGTTCTTCACAGTTCTCGCTCTTTCGTCGTTTTTTGTATGACATCCACGCACTTTCGTCCTTGCCCGATCTCGCTAATAAATTATGTGGATTGTGCTGCTGGTCGGAACTGCTGCTGTCAGTGGTACGAATCCGTATCATAGCGCAGAGCAACCCTCACTCCCCTGGAACTCGGCTCCGGCCCTGGTTCAGCTCGCGAGGGGTGGAGTGGCGTGAGGGCGCTGCAGCCGTGTTTGATTAGCTTTATTAAATATGCAAACAATAATAAAATTCTGCTTTGTTTTTGTTAAAAAAGTGGAAAATTCAGTGCGTTGAATTGTGAGTACAATTCAATTAAACGCGCGCACAAAAAAAATGAATTTATTACCAATACCAACGCGATTACCTTGCTGTCTACACTCGTATCTATGTGTGCTAGCCTCAACCCCACAGCAAGCATTGGGCAAAAAACCTAATGCATTTTAATTTTTTTTTTTAACATTAATGTTTTTTTTTTTTTTGTGGCACAGAAGTTTGCCGTAATAAATAAAAATGTTGCAGACAAATTCTATAATTCAACAAGGGTCGAGAAGGACTCTCGATTGTTGAATGCTTCAAATTTGCGATTTATTACCTTAATGAATTCTTTATACGCAGGGATGTTCAAGAATTGCGGCTAAACTGGTTCACACTTTAAGTGGAATTTTTAGATATGGAAGAAACATACTAAATGTAGCGAACAATGAGTTTTCACTAAAAACTACATTTCCTGCATGCTTTATTTCTACCGCACCTTTACAGGGTATTACGAATCAAAGGCGCCTCGAGTGAGCCATCACAAACATGCTATGTCCATGCGCGAAAAAAACGGCAAGCACCAATAAGAAGCAGTTGTTGCTTGCGAGCGAAGAGCGAAACTGATTCGAGAAGAGAGTGCCGGACTGAAAGAGAACTTGCGCACTGCTTTGTCGACGCGCGCTGAACTGGCCGCAGCTTAAACGCTGTGGACTGGGCCAAATGGTCAATAAAGCTTTGGTTCTAAGTCCGAACAGATTTATGGGCTGTACGGAGCGTAATTTTGGGGATTTCTTTCAATAGTTTTTTGTTGAGCATGATACTCGGGTCAATTTATCAAAGAGGCTATGTAGTTTATATGCTATAAATTTGTTTTGGCTTTAAATTTGGCAGATTGTGCTGGGGGAAAAACTGAAAAAAAACTGTTCAAAAAAATACCAAAAACCCTAGTGTTTACATAAAAATTACACTTAATATAGATTTTGACTTCTCTGAATACTCATTTTAAGCAGCAACATGTTGCCAATGGGTCAAAGTCTCCAAAATGTGGCCAGAGACGTGAACTTGAAATTTGGTTTTATATATCATCCGACTTTTTTTTTTTTTTTTGGTTTTTCTGTTATTATTCAGGATTGTCAACCACTTCGCTGGCCACGTTGCCACGTGCGAGTAGGTGGATGAATGGGTATTCCCCGGGGCCTTCATCGAAATCCGAATACGACCTGCTAGTAGTATGTACATATGTAGATATGGATGCTGTACGATACTTTGGGTCGCATTTCACCCTTTTTCTCCGACCGGAAGGGATGCATTCGGCCTTCGTTTCACTGCCAAAAATAACAAATAACTAAATGTCAGGAAAGTGCACATATTGTGTAAAAAGAGTCCATTACCAACATTAATTAAAGTCCGTAGCCCAAAATAAATATTTTCCATAGAACCTAAAGGAAATATGGCAGACTAACAAAGAATGCAAAATTATCAAAATGCTGTAAAGTTTACTGATAAAATTTTAAGCTATTGCATATTCGTGAAGAATGTTTCTTGGTAATATTATCGAGAGTTATTAAGAAAACTATATATAAAGAAATACTATAACAACAGGTAACGAGTATTTTAAATAAGTTAATAACAGTTAATAATACTAAATTTATGAATTGATAAGCAAGAAAAACGACATTAAATTACATTATTATATTGTTATTATTGATAGTTCTGACATATATAGGAAAATTCCGATATTTCTTATTACGTCAGAAGCTTAGTAACTTCTATAAAACACTTTTCAATTACCTCCGATCACCTTAAATCACTTTAAGTAAATATTATACTTATACTTTCGTTAGCTTTAAGCATTTCCATTGCACATTTTTCAGCTACTCTTATTGCTCGTCCTGATTCACTAGACTTGTGCTCTTCATCCATTATTCCGGCAACACTCAGTCTTCATCACGGCCGTTCGTTGGGCTGCTCGTCGACTGCTCGCCTGCCTGAGCATTGTTTAACAATTAAGCGAACAAGTTGTTTAACTTTGCCTAAACGATTTAAGTCAACAGAATCAACAGCTAACGAAATGCACTTCCATTGCCAGTCATCCTTTTGGCTCTACCCCGGTGCACAGCAGACCATTGGATGCCAGGCGGCTCTGCCTCGTCCTTGTCAGCAGCTCATCGTGGAGACAGATTCAGAGATGACTGCCTGTGCTTCCGCTTCCGTCGAAGCTGATGCCGACCAACTGTGTTTTTTGTACCATGTACTCATTGCAAATAGGCAAAAATGATATACCAGCTCTGTGCAAATGTGTGTAACAGGCAGAAAGAGGCATGGCAGTCAATACAATATATATTTTTTCTTGATCAGCATCTATAGCCGAATGACCATGTTCGTCAGCTATTGTCAAAAGCTGGAAACATAAAATTTGGCATAAAGGTGCGTGTATACCATATGCAGAAAAGGTTTATTTCAACTTTGGGTGCCACACCCAAAAATCGATAGTTTATATTTTTAGCTTTAATAAATAGCAAAATAGTTAAAGGATCAGAGAAAAGTAGCAGCGACGCAGCAAAGAGAATAAAATATTCTATACAAGGCTTTGTTTTAAATTGTTTAATGCTATTTAGGTATTTATTACTAAGAATTAATTTTTAAAGACCGACACTCAGTGAAAGTTATCTTACAATGGAGCTCACTCTGTAGACTTCAAAGTTTAGCTTTATTTACTTTCTATAGCGGTTACCCCCGAAAATGGATGAAAATGTATGTTACAGAAAGAAGGAGGTGTGAAAATTGTATATGGTATATCCCTGTTCAATATTAATAATAGATTAAATTTGCCATGTCTTGCGAACACAAATCATGAATCATGTATTTATATGCAAATCAAATTAGTCTTAAACTTAGTGTAAACTTAAATATAAATTATTTACCATAATTATACAAATTTTTCGCTCGTTGTGATTAACAATCTAATCGCAAAACTAAACGTTATAACATTTAAAATGGGTGAACGGTATCTAATAGTCGACTGCGCTCGACGTTAGCATTCCTTACTAGTTCATTGTTTTTTCTTCTTTCAGTTTTTTGCCTCCATTCGAAAGGTTTTTGCTTCTGCTTCTGCATCTGCAACCATTTTGAATCGTGCGCTGAAACGGCAAAAATTCGTCAGGCAATTTTCGTCTACGATGTTGTCAACTCTTTGTTGATTTGCAGTGTTTTTTATCGCTTGCCCTGCCCAGAACCCCCTGAAAGTTTGCTGATTTCCACAACGTGCAGATTGATTGGGGTAGTCTCATCCTTAATCATCCAAAGTGCAGTATTTAGACCCTTTGCGAGGCAGCCTCGCAGGCAGCTCTGCCGCCCACCCAGAGTCGGCAGCACCGGCGATCCAATAATTAAATTTGCGGGCAATGGAATTAACTGTTGTCAATTATCCATGTGAGGACCCGCCGCTGCTTTCATGCCTCTAAATAGCAAAAAGTGGCCGTCTTCTTGCTTTTAGCCGCCAATAAAATGTCACTTGGCCAGCGTCGGCATTGGCGTCGACATCGGCATCGGCATTGGCGTCGGCATCAGCATCAGCATTGGAATTGGCATCGCCATCGGCGCTCGTGTCCGGCGGCAGACGGCGCTGGGTTTTGTGCACTGAATTTGGCATCGCCTGCAATGGCAAGCGGCGATCTGATCCGATCCGATCGAGAGCATGCCCCCGGCTACCTCAGGCCAGGTGGCGTCTGCGTCTGCGGTGGCCGCAGACCACACAAGTTGCTTAATTTGTTGCGCTCCATGCCCCGGCTGCAAGTTGTCTCCGTCTCCGCTTGACTCCCCATCAATCAGCGAGTGGCCCGCTTTTTGTGCCACCGCCAATCTCGTTTCATAAAAATTCAGAACACGATTGCCGCTATGTGCTTTTTGCATCGCTCGAGCGTTCGACGGGGTTTCTCTGTCCCTCACTCTCTTTGTCTTTCTCTCTCTCTCTCTTGGGCCGCGCCGCAATGGTCATGACAGTCCCATCAAAGTGCACTTGATTCCCAACGCCAAAACAAGGGCAAACATTGCTGTATTTACATATCATGTGTGTGAGTGTGTTCCAACCAATTTGTAATACATTAGAAAAATATTTGGTGCAAATAAAGAAATAATCTGTCTGTAGAGAGTTTTCATTCAAGTAATCGAAACACTTTAAGGCATGCATGGGGCTGCGAGGGATAATGGAATACATGTATTATAATATTAAAATATATATTATAAGTATTATGTATTCGCTACTTACTTGAAATTAAGTCGATCGGACTCAAATTATTCTTAACCAATTTTTTTTATCTTTTTAATTTTTACTATTATCACTCTTTAAAATGGATAATATTGCTGTACACGGTGAGGTTATATTCTTTATTATTATTATAAGCCAAGTCGATTTGATAAAATTCATGTAGCCATATATTTATGTTTATTTATTTATTTATTTGTTTTAAACCCAAGCTCACTGTCTGAAAAATAAGTATATACTTAAAATTACAATTGTTAAGTAAAGTATAGCTACAAGATTTAGCTTTGACACACTCGTAGCTATCTCCAGTGCTCACACTCGGTATCAATTACAACTCCATCCATCCAATAAAGTTACGATTAATATAACCCATTGAAGAGTATCTGAATGCGAGAAAGAGATAGACGCGCGCGTAAACGTAGGCTCACTTTACTTTCGTTCTATTCCATTATGTACCCTTGATTTATTTTGTAACGTCTTTGCATTTGAACGTTTTACATTTTAGCGTTGGCTATCGAGCGGTATATCGATATCTCGGCCAGATTTAATTCGACAGGGTTGTATGCTAGCTCTAGCGCGCGATTGGCGCGATTTACCAAAATTTAAAACATAAAATAATAATTCTTCAAATGTATGATGAAATAAAATTAAATTAAAAATACTTTGAGTCGAACAAGATGCAACAAGACGAGACTTTATTGTGATTCGATGGTAGATCACTTTAAAAATCTTCTAATGGACTTAGGCATATCTGAATACTATATTTAAAAAATTATAGAAACTACTCGTACATATTGCAATGTAATTTTAAATTATTATATGTTCCCGTGTAAGTAGATATGTACATATACCATATATCGATGATATTCGAAATAAACAGATAGCCATTCTTCCATGTCTCTGAAGTGACTAAACTTTCTTTTCGGTCAAGTAGTTTGACCACGTTTGGCAAGTTAATTAAATCGTGTTTTGTGATTTGATCATCGCTATTCTAGCAGCTATCCTCTCACACTTACCTATAATTAAAGAAACTCATCAGAATGCCGATTTTATATCTATTTATGTACATACATATACTGAAAAAAATATAAGAACAATTAAAGTCCGATTGGAAGGTCGATTCGATTAAAATTTTCAGTTTTTGGTACTTTTAAGTTTTCTGTTCTATTTACGTATTCCATGCCTAATGTGAAATGCTACTTACCCAACTCTCTTGAGTTTGATTTAATGCATGCGTTAGTAAATTTATTATACTTTCGCAATTACGTGAAATAAATTATAATAAAAGTCGGTAAGCACATGCGCTCCCAAAAATGTGAAGAGCCAAAGGCAGCAGGCAGGAGCAGAAGGCATCTAAACGAATTAGCCGTAAACCCCAACATAATCAAGTAAATTAATAGCTCCGCCAACAGGCAACAGACAGCAGAAGCCTTGGCCTGAAACTGTTGCGGCAGCAGAGATCAAAGTAATTAATTATAATAATTAAAAACTTTCGGAAAGCCGTGCGCCAAGTCGACAAGCAGCGAAGTTGAGAAAAGTTTCCAGCATTTGCATGTCGCACTCGGAACGAGGAAGTCGAAGTGGAAATGGAAGGAGTGCGAAAAGCTGTTGAGGTTTTGTGTACGCTCGTGTGGGCTTATTATACCCTCCACATGAGCGAGAAAGGGGTAGGTTGCGTGTGTGGTAATTATTAGAGCTTGCTTTCATACCCTAATGTGGAGTTTCCAAAATGGGACTTAGACTTTGGTAAATAAGCACTAAGTACTGTATGCCTATTCTAATAATTATATTGAGCTTTCACTGAGTATTTCAGTGCTAATATTCATAATTATTCACATGCGTTAGCTAATCCCATGCAATTTATGATTTGACTTAATATGCAGGGCATCTGACAGTCGAGCAAGTGACACTAGCGCCAGCTGTTGGTCTTCCCAGCCGGTGCCAAAGTGCGTGCACCTGTTGAGAATTGGGCAATTCCCCAAGCAAATAACATATTCATATCTTGTCGGGGCTTCAGCGTCTTTTGATTTGCATGCGTGCCCCGCCCCCTGTGCAACAACTAATAGGCCGCCCCATGTCGTAGTTTCGCAGTTGTCGTCACGCCACTACTCGTAGTTTTAATCATCGCTAAGAGCCTCCGAGGCAGCGACATCAGTGTCGCTCGGCTAAGCAAGGCTGTTGCCTGGTGCGACCACGCCCACCAGTCATTGTCCGTACGCAGCCGAGCGGGCTGTGCACTTTTTGCAAGATTAAACCTGCCACCACCAGGATGCAATCATCTAAAGTGAGTGCAGCCAACGGAGCCTGGGAGAACTCAGGCAAGCATAGGGCTTTGGTCGATGGGCGTTGGGCGTGCAAAGTCGCCCACTGGAAGCCCATTGAGCGAACTGATGCAACACATGTGACTGTGGTTGAGAAATTTACTTCTTCTTTTACACTTCAATTGGCCCTAGGCCGTAAATCTAAACGTAGATCTGTAGGTAGCTCTTAGTACCTCGATGTTGTGGTTGACACCGTTGGCTTCGCTGTCCATCTGTCGTCGCCCAGAGTTCCTTGGGATTCCGTGTGCTTAATGTTGCCCTGGGCATCCTTAATATCGCTGTAGCTGAAGTATGTTCCTTGGACTCCTTGGGCATTACTTGGCACGTAGGCACCGGTGTAGCTGCTACCGTAACCACCGTTGTAGTTACCACTCGAAAGGGTTCCATAGCTGCCTCCCAGGCCGCTGCTAGAGGCAGGTTGGTAGCTTGATGGCGAATCATCGCCAAAGCGCTGGCCTATATCAATTGGCCTAGAAAGAAAACCCAAATTGGTGACCATCGCAAATTTCGAATACAATAATAACTGTTTACTCACTGCTGAATTTGCTGAATGGTTCCGCCGCTAACAACGGTGCCGTCGGGATTTTGAACATGATGACTTGAAGAAACAAAAGTTAAACCATTTCCCGACGAGCTCGATGATGAAGACGACGATGAAGATGAAGAAGACGAGAAAGCTTGACGGCGCAGACGCCTCAGCAGGTGAGCATTGACCGGGTGCACATTCGATTGGTGTCCCTCGGAATCCAATGTGAAGAATGCCTTGGGCACAAATTGTCCGACATCTAAAATATTTAAGTTGAATACATTAACTTCGATTCAAAAAACAGAAAAGGAAAATTATAGAGAGTGCTAATATTAACTTAAGCATACAACTGCGTTTATCTATCACCCATTGCGAATCATGTAAATAATTAAAACAGGCAGCATAAGGCAAGGCATTTAAGACACAGCTCAATTATTTTCGACTATATACTCTCAAATAGTTATTAATTCGAGCTTGAAGTTTTACAAAATGCATATCAATTTATGTTTAAATTTGAATTCGTTTCGAAAAACTATCTGGTACATGTATGTGTACCAAACTACAAAATTATAAAAGTCCAATCAGATCGGATAACATAAGCTATTCAAGAAACTATTTTAGCTTCAAGAGCTTTTCATTACTGTCGCATCCATTCTTGCACGTATGTAAAATGCATATATTAATTTTTCAAAAATTTAAGATTTCTAATAAAATTATAAATGGTCTTCCAAGTAATCAAAGTGATCAAACAGTTAACTTCAACTATAGATTTTCTTGCTTAAATTCCACTCAGATCTTAGATGTGCATAGAAAGTCACATAAATATTTTTGGCACAAATTCCAGAAAAGTCTAAACATTTCAAAACACTCATTTTCAGAATTTTTACAAATTACATCTAAACGTGTTCACATATTGGGTACCACTTCGTTATTCTACAAAGATTACTCATACAACTTCAATCAACTTTAAACTTCTCTACTTCTGCGTGCTTGTCGTTAAAATCCACAAACAGATTTACCTACAGGTATGTAGGTATATTTAAATATTTTTGTATGTGTAGCTTTAAGTTTTTTTCATTTAACACATCAGCAAACAGGTCTTCAAAGAGGCTCATGACGAATATAATAAAGATGGAGATGATAATAACAATCAAAGCGTTTGTTTTCTAATATCCAAAACGCGTCGCTAATAGACGATGATGTAATTGCGGCTACGAGTCAGAATCGGAGAATCACCAACTTTAGTGTATTGTCTATCCAGGTGCTAAGTGATGACGCATCTTGCGTCTTGTAGCCTCTTCGTACTTACCGGAAGCGGCATACACCGTGGCGAAGAGGGCAAGAGCGATCACTGCGTACTTCATTTCTCTCGGCTCACTTTCTGCACAGATTTATCTACAAAGCACAAACACAAGCGTGGATTAGTTAGCAGCGTGCTGGGTGCGGGCACGGAGGGCGGCGACTCACAGAACGAAAGACTTAAGCGACGAACACTCAGGTAGCACGACAGGTAACAGGTAAAGTTCGAAAACGACTAAGCTTACGGAGCCCATGCTGCCGGCTTTTATATGGAAATTTAGCGCTGACGTTGTGCGAATAAAAAGAAGAAGAAACTTCCAGGCCGCAAACGAGATAGCGTCAAACCCAGCTGCCTCATGAAAACAAACAAAAACAAAAGATCACAAATAAAAAAACCGTATAATCTTAAGCGGCGCCATCAAATAAAAAAAAAATACTCCCACATATTTTTTTTCGACTGCAAGGAAAAACATTAAAAATACCAAAATTATATATTCCAATCCCCAGAAAGTAAAGAAAAACCTTTTCCTTTTCTGCTCTCTCTCTCCCATTTTTGCTCAGAAAGTGAGTAATGTGCTCATGTGCTCGCAAAAAGTCCCTCTCAATTAAGACTACCGAAATCTCCGACGCAAGTTGAGATGATAATAAAGAAAACTTGCAGAACAAGATCAGAAATAGGCGCCCGCAAATGTCGTTATTTTGGGGATTTTGACAAACTCGATTTCGTTGTTTTTGGTTTTGGTTTTACTTTTTGATGTTTTCGTTTTTTTTTTTTTGTATTTTTTATTGACAAAACTTGCCGTCGACTACTTCAGGGGCTCATCCACGTGAGTCTCTCTCCGAGTACCTACAATACATTCTGTGTATTCTTGTCGAGAGAGGGTCTGTATGTTGGCCGAGTGTGGCTCTTTTGAGTTGAGTTGAGTGTTGGGTTTATTTTCGCTGACCTTATTCGTGGTTTTCTACCAAAGCTTCTTAAGCTGTCGCGGGCAACAACCTCGCTCTTTGTGTTGGGCACCAGTGAAATAAATAAATAAATTAAAGGTCCAAGTGTTGTTGTCTGTCTCTGGTCTCTGGTCTCTGGTCTCTAGAGGAGCAGAAGTACCTGGACCAGCTGAATACTACGTATCAGTCGGAGATTCAGTGGACTTTCAGGTGACATGACTTGCCAAGTAGCATTGCTATAGGCAGAAGTGAAGTAGCTCATTTGAATTCCCGTACGATTCCCATGCCGGACAGACGTCGTATACTAATTCTCCGAACTCGATTAGCAATCGACGACATCCTAATTAGCGAATTTACATGTTTCTCTCATTCGGCTACGAGCTGATATTATGTAAATTGATAATTCGATTATTAGACACTTATCAGACTCTTTTATATTTTTTAAAATCACGATCATAAGCAACGGTAAAGTTTATCCTCTCACAAAGTTGCCCAACCCGATTCATATAAACTAAACCAGTACAAATATTAAGTCATAGCAAATGCTGCTTGGACAGCTGTCCCGTGTTGAATAACACGTCTTATTCAGAGATTGAGCACCGCCTTTTCGTGGCTTTCCTTTACCTTATCGGAGCTGAGTCTCTCCTGCTCTCTGCCCGCATCGCTGTATTGTCAGTTCAGTCTCCATCCGCATTCCGTAAACACTCAGCGCCTGAGCAGTTCGGACAACTAGTGCAAAAATCAAGCTTTTTTGACTATCGACATTCAGTTAATTTAAAAAACTATACTTCAGATGCTTTCTTAGGAACTTCCATTCTTTTTGTGCGGTTTCAAAGTTTGGTTTGCAAAAAAAAACAGCAAACATATGGACAGTATAGAAAGCGAAGCCCTAAAGCGGATTCCCATTCACTTTCACATATTTCATACAATCGCACAATAGCGAAAACTTAACTTCTCGATCAAATTTTGGGTTAAAAGATACTTTCATTATTTTTATAAAAAACTTATTATTTTTTAAACTTTGATTATTTTAATGTAGGGCTGTTTAAACAAAATATTTATTCATTCAATAAATATGCCTTTCTATTTATTAAAATCGTGATTCAATACCTATTAGCTAATGTGAGGAGCTAAATTTAAATAAAAAGTAAGAAACAAGTTTGATTGTACTATCGTAAAATCTAACAGGAAACATCATCATTTGAAATACAAATCTACTATTTCAACGAAACTTGGACTTGTTTAAAACAAATTGATTCTATTTTTATTTTACGAAATGGTTTGCTCGATAAAACTAATATTTCCAATTATGAGGGATTATGCTGCGCACATGTTTTTGAAATTTGTACACGTCTATCTCGAAAGATTAAATAAAACCATTCTGCAAATGGTGACGGGGCACTTTTCATGCTCACCAGAAATATTCCCTCGGTCTTGGGCTCGTTCTCTTTTTAGTAGAAAAACAACGATTTATTATTTGCAGTTGCGGACTGGAAGCACATTAATCATTTGCGTCCGAGATGTGGACACTGGCGAAAATTTCAACAACATTTCGGGCTTGCCAAAACTTTTTGGTGTCCCGCAGAAGCCCTTGGCTGGGGCTGTGCATGAGGCTGTGGCAGTAGCTTGTGGCAACGTGTTGAAATTACAAAAATGCTCAATGTTGTGTTAAAAACCGAACCGAACGGGCAGCCATAATAAAAACCAAAATAAAATATTTCATTCACACAGAGACAAACGGCATAAATTTCCTCTGAGAATAGATTCGTTTGCTCCGAGACAGACGAGACGCTACAAAAAACTTGGCTCCGGCGGAGGAGAGGGTGGATGGGTGACTGCAGTTCCTGTCGTTTTCGGGGGCACTTGCGGCTCAAGGTGATTATGTTTGACAGCCGACCTGGGACAAATGCCTGGACACGGGACACTACGAGACGTGGATACTAAGTGCAGAACTCCAGTCCGACGTGTCGAAATTGGCCTTAGTATTGTGATTTATTGGCTTATCCTAAACACGTCAACATTTCAAAGTTCCGCTCGTTAGACCATATAATATATAGTTGAGAACTCTCCGAATTCACTTACTCTTTAAATATGTTGTGGAAATTCATATTTAAAGTGTTTCGAAATTTTTAAAATTGACAGACAGATGCATTTTATATATTCTAAGTTAATTACATACATATACGAAAACTTCTTCTTCTATGTAAATGGTATCCAACTGTCATGAGCGCTCGCTTGTAGCTTTCATTGCTTGTTTATTTTCAGGAGCGGCAGATATGGCTTTTAAATTTTGAAATATTCTTTCCAAATTTTGAGTCTCTAACACTTGTAATAGCTGAGTTCTGCGCTCATAAAAATATCATGTATAGATAAATTGACAATCAGAAATAAACGGACAGAAAGATAGACACGGCTAGATCAGCTCGGCAGTTTATACTAATCAATAATATAATATAATACTTGGAAGGCTTAAAAATGATTCAAAATTATAGTTTCCGCAATATTGGGTCGATCCCTATTTAATTTCGTTTTATGGCAACAGCTCATCTTATTGAGTTTTTTTGCAGACAACTTCAAATTTAACCGCTTTACGGTTGTATGATTGAACAGCTGATATTGTAAAAAAGTTTTGGAAAAATTATGTTTAATTTGTTGGAATAGTTTTTGTTGGATACCTTGTAAAAAAAAAAAAAAACGAAATTACATAGTGAATGACCTTATAGCATATATAATATTATTTATATATTTATTGCTTGCCTTATTTAAAAGAAATGTATGGCATCTTTTTAAACAATTAGTTTGACCTCGGCAGCCGAGGCTCGGCTGTATAATAATTGGTTCTCAACTTTTTTCAATTTAAGGGTCAACATTTCAATATGCCCACTACCGCCTATTGTACTGTTACGAAAATTATAAATAGGAACAAATTGATTTTCAATGTTTTCACAAAAATGGCACTGACAAAATCAACTAAAATGTGAGTGTCAAACCCAAATTGCGTTTCGAGTGAGGTTGTGCTCGTTGGGAAAGCGGGTCTGAAATGGTCCCAGTCTGTTGACGGCAGAATGAGTTGTAGACATGGCCCAGTGGCAAGAGGAGAGGATGCGACTCGCCTCGCCACGCACTTTGCTGATTTCTCCGGTGATTTTTGCAATCAGAAAATGTGCACAAAATAATGCATGGCAGCTGGGACATGATTAGTTTCTGGCCCACAATATGAATAGCAAATGCCAAGGCGAAGAATTTCGGAGAGACAAAGTACTTCGGCACTTGCTAGACACAAGAAGCTTCGCAAGCATGCCAGAAAATCAAGAAGTTCTGTGAATTAAAACGTAATGAAGGGACAGGACAATGCCGAGTTGTCTGCCAGCTACGTGATGGTCAAACCAGAATACAGTGAGGTAAGCGGAGTACGCGAATCGCATAAGGATTAGAAAATAGAGCGAGGACTCAAGTGTCAAGTGGCTGAGACAAAAGGCGGCCCCAAATCAGCCCATGTCGACATAGACTTAACTCAGGCAGAGACTTGTGCTCGAATCGTGTCACGTTCATATATCAAGCTTTAGATTGCGTATAGCATGGGTAGCAGTAAGTGGAAGCACAATATAAGTATTATAGATCTGCAGTCGGGCTGCATATGCTTTATCTCCATTTTTATCATGGCGGCAATTATTTTATCTGGAATCGAGGAGGGCCGAGCATAATTCTTTTGTTCCTGGGAAAGGCAAATAATGTCTTTTTTGGCAAACTGGCACACGCCACGACATGATTGCATCCGCCCCGGAAGCTGTAGACGGGCTTCCGTTTCCTTCCTGGTTCCCGGTTGCCGGTACCATCCGCAATTTTCACGCCCACTTTGTTTGATGATGACAAATCTCGTTGCGTGTTTGCCGATTTGCGACGTTTATCAGATTGGCCCCGCCCCAGCCCGCCTCGCTCCGTCCGGATACATTGCATCCCATAGTTGGCGTAATTATGTTTATTCTCAGATACTGCTCCCGGCCCGCTCTCATTTAGGTCACGTGGCGCTGCCAGGCAGGTCGCCTGTTCACTTCGAATGAGCGGCACGTGCTAATCGGCGGTCGCATGTTCCAGCTGCAACCCCCGATAGTACACGCCCGATAATTGAAATCGCTAAGCCCGACATCGAATCGGAATGGCTTCATTTAACTGGCCATTTCCGGCAAGGCGCAACGCCCAGCGGGCCAAACCAAAAAGACAACGAGCACTTAGTTGATTGTCTTGGCCAATTTTCATAAATTAATTGAGTGCGATTTCGCAACGTTTTCCTCATTAAACACTCAGTTTCATCTATAAATGATTCAAATTTAAATAATAAGAGTCAGAACATAAGCAGCTAAATATTTGGTAGATTTTGTTTTGATAAGTAAGAATTTTTATAACGAAATAAAATTTGAAAATTGTTGTTAAGGATTTAAAGATCGAAGCTAAAACTATAATAACTATATTTTAATTCAATCTTCCTATCCAATTATTATTCAGAATTAAGAAAATTATACTTTGGCTTTTTAATGAAGGCCTCAAAACTAAGCTTTATTTCTATGACTTTTAAATTTCAAAGCATTTCAATGTTGAAGTAGTAAATAAATTATGAATTTATGTTTTTAAAACGAGAAAAAGTGAAATTATAGAGAAAACGTACTAGGCAGAGAATGGACCTTTTTTTTATGCAGTTTGCCCTTTTTTAAAGTGAGATGAAGATGAATACTACGAAACATTAAAGATTCGCAACATTGTGTATGATTGCGTTATCTTTAAGTTGGTCCTAATAGTCCTCGGATAATTGGCACATGTTTGAATTTAAGCTTATTAAAGCAGTTGAGTGTTTTATCCCACGAAGACCCATACACAAATACAAATACTCATACCAGCCACACCCACACACGCATGTGTGGGCCATTGAGTGTTGTGTCCTGTCGCCCTGTGGACGCATAAATTATGAATAAAAACCTCGCACAGGCGGTCGCCTTTTTCGAAACTTGGCAGCCAAGAAGTATGCTAAATATTTTAATACTCGAAACCATAAAGCTGAGTATTTATAAATTAGCTTTTAGACACACACACACACACCGTTTGGCTGACCCTTTGACAGAGCACTGTGGTGAGTGGGGTGAGGGGAGAGAGAAGAGGGATGAGTACAGAGAGCGAAGCTTCATTAGAAATTCACACTAATGTGCTCGACTTAATAATAATCAAATTTATATGCATGGTTATGTGCTTTAAGTGATCCTTGTTTGTGCGCAAAACAAAGACCGGGGCCAGTACTGAGTCTGAGACGGCACCGGAGTCGGAGACGGGGACTGAAAAGTGTCAATATCCCTGTTCAAATGGGCCCTTGCAACTGCTGGAGGCCGGTCTTGAGACAGCCAGACAGACTGGGCTCAGACCGGCAGGCAGGCATGCAGGCAGCTGAAGGTTTCTGCGAAGACCGAGACTATGCACCACGCCCACACTCGGTGCACGTATTACCGTTATGTTATGTGCCATTGCTTGTTCTTGTTGTTCCCTGTGCCTTGTTTGTTATTTGTTATTTGTTGAGCTGGACGCACTAAATGGCCAAAAGGTTGCTCTCCTGGGAGTCGCCGACGTATCCTGCACTCTGCTCTGGTCCACTGCAGTGTAATGATGAGTCTTGAAATTTCCACAAAAATTAATTATGAATACCGTAAGGATATGCCATGAAAATCAACACACACACACACACACACACACAGCTGGAAGTTGTTTATGCTGTTTTGACAAACATTTTTTATTTCATTTTACTTGGCTTCCTCAGAGGCTGCATCCTTTTCGGAAAAACCAGCACCTTTCTCTCTCTGCCCAGTCTCTGTCTACCTGTCTGTCTCTTTTACAGCATCTCTGTCTCTCTTTATTTTTCTCTATATCTTCTGCTCTATCTCTCTTTCTCTCTCTCTCTCTCTCTCTCTCTCTCTGTTTCTCTCTCTTTCTCTCTTAACAATAAACACAAATTACAGTTACAAATAACGCATATGACCGAATTTTTCTCCACACTTGCCTGTGAATTAACATTTTCGTAGAGCTCAGAGCGCACATTAACCCCTTTCCGTTCGGGGATGACAGCGTGCAGGGCTCGGGCGCACAGTGGTAATCTATCGCCCTGCCTCCAGCCTTGGCCCTGGCACTCGAGACTAGGCGGCAAAAAATTGAAATAAATTACCAAAACTAAAGGCACAACTGTTCGCATAATGAAGTCAAATTATATTTGCCGCTGCAAGGGGCACAAACGAGCTGGGCGTTCGCCCGTCCGCGGGGCGACTCTACGGTGCTTCAAATTATGCAAATCGCGAACAACAGCAGCAGCAACACCAACAGTAATCGAGGCACGACATCGAACCGGCTCCGACATCGGCATCGATGGCAACTGCTGCTACCACCTCCACCCCCTCCATGTCCCGCAGTGCAACAGGCCGTGAATAGTGACATTAGCGTCAACAAGCATTTCAGGCCTCATCCATTCCGCGGCCAAAAGTGTGACATATCACTCGAGGCGTGGGCTCTGGCGAGCTGGAATGAAAGAGTGCGCTAATCCCCATCCACACATCGACATCCAGTCCAGTTCAGTCCGGCACGGCGACGCGTCGATGTTATCATTTAATTCGTCGAAATTAACACGAACATTGTTAACTGTAAATGAGCTAATTAATCTACTAAATGTGTCATGCGACTGGAGGCCAACGTCTCCCCAGTTGCCGTCGCAGTCGCCATCCCCTACCCCCGATACCATCTGCCCCAGTCCCATCAACTCTGCCGCATTGCATGATGCGAGAGCACTTCGCGTTTTTGTGGTCCTCCAGAGGATCCCCACACGACACACGCATGTTTACACTCTCACTCCCCCTACCACTCTAGTGTCTCACCCTGCCGCATTTCAACTGCATTCGCCGCTCCCAGCGGGAGCCACTAAACCCAAATGAGATGCATGAGGCACCTCGTAAACTTACCCGAATGTGCTCTAAATAATTTACTAATCATTTCGAATACAAATTTAAACTTCCAACTCTTCGTTCGTTCGGGCCAAAAAGGAAGAGGAGGAAAAAGAGCACAGTTACGGGAAGAGGAAGGCATTCGCTCAGAATCGTAAAATTTTAGAGAGCTTTAACTTAAACATAAACCCTTACTAAATTAGTAGTTAAGTGTAGAAACACGAATAACTAAACTTCAGATTTTTCATTATTTTACAAAATGTGACTGATTATGAAAAACATAATTTTAGCTTATTCGAAACTTACGAATTTTAGAAACAACAAGTAATTCGGAGACTCTAAAACAATTTAGAAATTAAAAAAAAATTTGATATGGCCTATTGGTATTATCAATTGAATATAATTTGAAAGTTGGCTACGATTAAATTTAAGTTCATGGAAAAATGTTGAGACGGCGTTTTTAATTTTTATATAATTAACTAATTTAATAGCAGTTGTAGAACCTGACTACATGAAACACATCGAGTTGTTATTTAATTATTTTCGTTCATCATTATTGTTAGTATAATTAACTGACATGATTTAAGCCCACAATCGATTGTTTGCGCTTTTGGCTAACTTTGATCTCTCGGCCAGACCATTTGTGACTTCGCAATCAATCTCTGGGCAACTCGTCAGTTTTGACCGAAGCTAATGAACTTTGTGCTTAGATTTAAGCGATTTTCAATAACGCATTTCTCATAAGATTTTTCATTTGATTCGGATGCAGTCTGCGGTATTGCGTATTTGGCGACCGCCAACAATTTCGTTTTCGTATTTATGGCATGCTTCGGAGTTGTTTTCCCTTCTTCAACTTATCGCACTGCGAGATCGCAGAGCAACTGGTAAATATTTATGAAACGGGCATTTCTGCTGCTTTTTGTTTTGGCCAGGTCTTCGGCTGGGAAACAGGTCTCCTCCGCCGGGCGGGCGAGTGATAAGCTGCTGCCAAGTGCATTGAGATGTGCGAAAAAGTTCAAACACCTTGACGGGCTGTGAGAACGATTTGAACGGTCCTTCACGGCCGACCAGAATAAATATGAGCCAAAAAACGAGCAGAGCAAAATCAAAGAAAACAACAAAAAAAAAAAAAACAGAAAACAAAAACCTAAAGAAAATATTTCTCTTATGTAAACGAAACCTTTTTCGAAAGCGAACCCGAACCCGAACCCCCTGACGACGTTTAGCGAGCGCTTGGTAAATATTTAAACTGTTCTCGATTGTTTCACAAAATCGTTGCATTTGGTCAAACACGTGTTCGAGATAATTAAATTAAATTTACTTGGCTTTTGTATTGCTTCTTTTTTAAAGCTGTCCAAGCCGCCGGCTCGACCGTAGGCGTGCGGGCACGTGCCGCTCGAGCCAGCCCCCTCCCATCGCACGACCTGCCGCACTGCCGCAAGAACTTGACTCAAGTGGCAAACACTTTGCCACTTGCTACCCGCTCGAGGTAGGGGTAATTTCTCAATTGCGCCAAGTGCAACTTACTGCCGGTTAAGGGCTGTTCAGCAGGAGGTTAACCAGTCTCTTCAATACTTTCCGAGCCCAAATCTGGCTGCAACTTTCGTATGAATCGTAGTCACATTTCCATCTCCGCGCATCGAAACTTTGGTGGTCCCGCGCTTTGTTCGACTCGCAGACAATGCAACTGTCATATGTTGTCATTTCCAAAGATACTTTTATTGTCAAACAAACCGACGGGGGCATCTGGCAGATCTGGCCACCAGAAGGCCCCTCAAATCCAAATCCACAGAGAGAACGCAGAGAGTTCTAAACAGATTCCATGAATAGACGATGATGACTTGTAGAACTTGAATTGAGCGGCCCAGCCCTGTTCGCGTCTTCGGATTCTTCAGAAAGAGGGAGAGAGATGGAGAGAGCCAGAACGAAAGAGAGGGACTGAATTAGAGAGACCCGCACTAAGATGATTTATGCTCACCGTGTGTGCTGGCATCGCATCGCATCTCATTTCCATTCTCCGCTTCCCCTTGACATTACTCATAGCTAATTTGCATATTGCTTGGCAGCCAGAAACAGAGTCGGGAAGGATCCCCGTAGGATCCAGCAGGACGAGCGGCACACTTGAGAAACTGCATAAAGGGAAACTAATTAAAATGTTCGCGCCTCAAATTTCCTCTCCCTCTCTCTGCTCGCCCCGCCGGCTTATTTATGGCTCACTCTGAGAATGTCTTGCATATGGCAAAAGTCAGAGATATATGTATGTACAGCCCTGCCTTCGCCCGTTCCTTTGCTTTCCTCGCCTTTTCTTTCCTTTCTTTACGGCTGACAAATGGAACATTTACATGCGAGCCTCCTTCGAGCATTTGTGCACATTAAAATTATTCATGACTGCGATTAGCATCATTTCGGCTTAGGTAATTCGAGTGGAACCTCATAAATGCAAGATTTTGACAGACAACACAAACCAAACAAGCTTGGATTCGCACAGGATTGTATTCCTTTAGTACAAATATTGATCGAAATTGAAGGTAGGGTTTAGGGAACTATGGAGTACATAACTGACTTTTGCTTTATTTGTGGTTTATGTTGGGACTATTCCAGAAACTGTATATTAAATTTATATTCTGCAAGCTTTACAGATTTATCAAATTCAAATTTTAGTTTAAAACAAACAAACAAAATTTAATTATTGATATTCATTACTTCTATGTAGATATCCTTTTTTAGTGCAGCTTACACATAAGATTGCTGTTTCAGATATCAATTTCAGATTTTGCAAAGTCAGACATAATATTAAATATAATAATAAAATTCTTAAAAAAAAAATTTATATTTGTCAGATTACCACTACAGAAGACTTCGAATATAATTTTGTTAAAAATTGGATAATGCTATTGAAAACGTTGGAATGGTTAATGTTGCAACAGACGGACAAAAGGACAATCAGATGGACTACTCCGCTGTTGATACAAATCAATGCTATATATCTAATATATCATATATTAAATATCACAGGCAAGCATTTTATATCGTATTATTATTCTGCGTCATGCATTAATTTTCATTATAATCGAATCACTATGGACTACGTTTAGGTCTTAAACAAAGGTTCTTATAATTTTAAAGAATGTAATAAAATCAAGTAGAGAAAGCTTCTATTTACCTTTCGGCTATTAAATAACAATTCTTAATATTAAATACTTTTACGTAAAACGTTTTGTATTTTTTCTACTTTTCTTATAATTCGATTTTTAAAATCGATTTATGGCAACAGTTGGTGTGGCATCCAAATATTGAAAATCCGCATTCTGCGTAATGCTACAAGTGACCTTTCTACCAAATTTTATGCTTTTGGCTCTTATAATAACTTAGTTATTTCAAATTAATGGAAAAACGCATTTTTCTAGCTTTAGTAATAGCTGAATTTGTGTATTCATACAGACGGATATGATCGAGTTAACTCATCCATTGATGCTTATCAAGAATATATATACTTGGTATAACCTGCCATGCATCTTTCTGCCTTTTACATACATTTCCACACAGTTAATATACCATTTTATACACAATTTCAATGGGTAAATGCGGTGATTTAATTAACGATATCAGCATATTTTCTTATTTATAAATATAATGTTATGTCTGGCCCATAAAGAATAGTTTCCTATCTTATTTCGCATTTCCTTCAATAAAATCAGAAAGTATGTATAAAATTAGTTAAAATTTAGTGGCTGGAAGGAATACTACCATAAGGATTTTACGTTTTGTTCAAGTTGATGTTAATATATATGGTGTTGCTACCTATGTATATCTAAGCAATATTCGAAAAGGAATCACACAAGAACTAAGGTCCTTACATATTATTGGAAACGCTCTTTGTGAGGGATCATATTGCATTGTCAGGGGCATTCTATGATCTGCCTAGCAGGAAACCTTATGTTAAAGATGTTATGCCAATGTTTATCTGCAGTTAAGACAATACTAATGCCGACACAACTGTCTGTCAATTGCTGACAACTGTCAGAGGTTGTGGTTGACCCCAAGTGGTGAACTCTGTCATTGGGCCGTGCATCTCGTTGTCTTTCTGTTTGTTTTGGCCAAAAGTCAATCCGCAAGGCAATTGTAATGATGCGAGTCTGTTTCGGGTACTGCTCGGGTGTTACTCGGGTGCTTGGGTGTTTGGGTGTGCGAGTGAACAACGTTGCTAATCCCTTAAGTCGCTGACGGTTACAGTCACTGCGAGCATTTAATTGTCAGGCAGCAGTGGCAGCAACGGGGTGAGCGGGGATTAAGTTGCTGGCAAATTATTTAGCAATTGGTTAGTGAGTGCTTGCCACGTTATCCAATTGAAAACAATTCAAATTTGAGTTGCGAGTGATTTTGAATGGTGACAAAAACAAACACAGCGGAGAGAGCGCATGGAAAGGGGAACTGGAACGGGAACGGACCGCAGGCGACACGAGAGGTGGCGGGGTATGCGGGCTGAGGTGTTCTATGACAGCTGCCTGGCAAGGTCCCGGTCGCGGTCCCGGGCCCAGTCCCAGTCCCAGTCCCCGAACCAGAGCCCTTGGAGAATAGCGCGTGATAAAAGGGGTTAATCGAACGTCCGCCGAAGTTGGGCCAACAGGCCGACCAAGCAGGCGTCCGACACGGCGACAGAGCGTCAGACTATTCGCTCGGGAGCATCGACGTCGCCGTCGCCGTTCCCCGGCACGGATTTTGTGGTCGACGCGGCGCTAATGAGGGACGCATTTTTCCCGTTCGGCTCGGGCACGGGAAATTCAAATTTTTGTCGACTTTGAGGAAGAAAACAAAACACTTGAAGTGAAATGCTGGAACTTGGGGCTCCACTTGGCCGCTTGTTAATTTTGCTCCAACATTTGCTTAATTAGCGACGCCTGGGGACACCTTTTGTTGCCCTTTTGATTTAAACATTAAATATGGCTGTGCCTTATTGACTCGGCCTACTCTATTGGGACACATTGCCACAGTCACTGGGTTCGCCAGAACCGGAGAGATGGGGAGCTGCAGCTCCAAGCGGGCACATCTCTCGCACTTGAAGCGATTTCGTCGAGTTTTCCTGGGCCATTCGACAGATTGGTTGGCCTGTACGTTGGGCTAATGAGATTAAAACACCCCTCAAATTAATTCACAGAAGTGCAAACAAAACTCACATGTGCTCGTCGCACTCTCCCTCTCACTCTCTCACTGACTCTCTCTCTCTCTCTCACTCTGCAAGCGGCCCTACGACCGCATAGTGAGAAACCGCAAATGCGGAAAATGCAAATCGTTTGCCTGCCTGCCACGCCCCGTTGTTTCACTGACGAGGCGTGAAAATTTGTGGGCGGCTTCGCTTGTGTTTGTAATTCGAACATGACACGGCTCGATGCTAATCCGGGTGAGGGGAGCGGGAACGACAGCGGGGGAGAGAGTAGGTACTCGAGAGTGTTTGACAACTTGCTCATTGAAAAAGGCCGGTCCAAGGAACAGCAGAACGGAGACTTGTTAAAAGTCATGGCTTAATTTCAATAATACAATAATAATAATAAATAAAATGCCTTTTTTTCAAATGTTGCCAGTTGAAAAAAACAAATTATAAATTAAAGCTTGTTAAAGTTACTCACTGAATATTTGCCTTATCAACTAAATTATAGGCAGAAAAAGTATTGTTAAATAGACTATCTTTTTTACTTCAATATATTAAACACATTAAATATATTTATATTTATATTTATATATTTATAACTTGAATCTATTCGACCTGTACCTTCATTATTAATTTTTTTTTTTCAATTTTCCCTACTTTTCAGTTTGACTTGATTAATATAAGCGGGATTCCTTTTAATTTTACTAATAAGTAAAAAGCTTTTTGAAGTTTAAAATGTATGCAAATAAATTTAAAATATAGTTCTTAGTAAAATCTGAAAATTTATATTTAGTAAAAAACAGATTTTCCTTTCCACTTTTCATATCGACTTAATAAACAATAGCTTTATTAATATTACTTTTATGTTTAAATAAAATAGATTTTAAATGATTCATATTACTTTTATAATTAATCAAAAAATATTTTACATGTCTAAAAATTGTACAAATAAAATTAGAATTTTAATTTAAATATAAAATTTAGTAAAATCTGAACATTTTTAAAAGGTAAAAAAAAATTTTAGTTGTTAAAAAAATGTGCAAATAAAAGTAACACGCGTATATTTAGTAAAACCTTAAACTCATTTCATATAACACTTGAAAATTTGTGAAATTGTGCAAACTTCTGTCCGTTTGTCCGTTTGAGCAGAAAGAACTCAATAATTTAAAGACCCAGAATTTCGCATATAATTTTCTGTATAAAATATACAGATAAAGTATACTTCAATATTCCTCCGCAAATAGAGAAAATTAATATAAAATTGTTGCAATAGTGCCTTAATTATTAAAGCGAGAGACTTGAAAATTATCAAATTTTAACCGGCAGCTCAAATTTTGAACCAATTAGCTTAATGTTTTTCAAAATAATAAACCAATAAACAAGACTGAGATGTCTGAGATCTTAAAAAGACTTCGCAGAGAAGTTAAATATAATTAAGATTCTGTCAAAAATTATAAATAAATGAAGAGATTTTTTAAAATATGCCTTTAAATTACTATCCAAATAGTTACAACAATTTGAAATTTCCTGATGCGCCCTCCAGCTCGTTCCAACAGTTCCACCGTTCCAATCGATGCAGTGTGCACTGCTCTACACAGCACAAGATTTGACACTGCTTTGTCGACACTGCTACTAAGAGCGCAAACATGCTCAAGCGCTCGCGCTCTCTCGCTCTCTCTCTCTCAATTGTGCTCTCTTTGGCAGGCGTTTTAGGTCCCATTGAAATCGCCTCGACCAATCAGCGACGAGCAGACAATGACATTTTGTTTCGATTCCCAGCTGGATTCACGTGTGCTACGCTGGAATGGGGCGTTGACACTTTGGTTTCTACTCCTGCTGCTGTTGTTCTCCCTCTGGTTGTTGTTGTTGCTGCTGTTGGAGAGGCTACCAGTGCCCGAAATGTTGGCAGCAGCTGCCTGGGAATAGCCATAGATAAGCCCCAGTCGAGCAGGGGGACCTGCTCTTGGCACAACGGGCTAACAGGCTTGTCTGGTCTCTGGCAAGTCTCTCAGCCCGGGGGCCACTGGGCACCCACTTGGCGGGTCTTGGCGGGAACATGGCTCTGTGCCGATTCGCAGCGTTCCCGAGCCCCACAGCAGATCAGCGACGGCGGCGGCAGCGGCAGCGTCGGCGTCCTGCTGTCGTCCCAACCTGCACACGCACGCACACACACACACAAGCAAACTCACACAGGCTCATATGTTGTGTCGTGCTCTCTCGCTTGCGCTCACACGCACTCTCTCTGCACGCTCGTCGCCTCTCGCTCGCTCTGGGCTCTTTGTCTGGCCCACGCGTCGTCGTCGTTGGTGGATGCTCGCTGACAGTTCGGCTCTCGGCGGACAGACGCAGGGACAGACGGACGGACGGAAGGACGGCGCACACGTTTCCCTTTGGCCTGAAAAACCACCACTCCCGGCGATAGGTTAGATTTCCATTCGCTCTGTCTCCTCAGCCGCAGTCGGCAGGCCTGTCTTATGTTATTGTTGTGCACCCTCTCCCCTGCCTTGCCGCCCTCCTCCTGCTCCTGCTACTGCGCCTGGTGCTGCCGCCCGCTGTGCTCCTGCGGCGCACGCTCGTTTCGTTTCCACCAAGCGCGACTTCAACTCTCGTTGGTCGTTGCGGCTTCACTTGCGCTGCCTATGCTGGTGCTGCTGCTGCTGCTGCCAGCGCTGCCTGCGCTGCTGCCTGCGCTGCCTGCGCTGCCTGCGCTGCTGCTGCTGCTGTTCGCTCGCTTGTCGCTGCGCAGTTGCCTTGCCTTGCAGCAGCATCGCAGCGGACTCGGATTCAGTTGGGGTTTAACAGCCACTCGGGACGGTAGCGCGCGCCGCTTAAACTTGTTGCGAGACCAATTTTCCGAAAATCCCAAATTCTCCGCGGTGCATTGGCACTTACACAGAGGGCACACCCACACGCATACACGGACACAAACAAGCAAATACACATGCACAATACCAATAGCAATACCAATACAAATACCAATACTAGCGAAATATTGAAACGGGCCCAAAATCCCCAATTACAATTTGCCTTCAGTGTCCGCTCGTGCGATTAGCATTTTTGTGCGTCGGTTTCGCCCAGTCTTCAGTGTCTTTAGTGGACTCCGCAGCCACAGCCGCAGCTGCATCCGTATCCGTAACCGTGTTCGTATCGCATCGCATCTGTGCCAGTGCCGCGTATCGATTGCCGTACCACTGCTCTCCAGAGAGAGATCAGCCCAGTGAGCCACAGACAAAGCAGCAACAGACAATCCCAGCTCGATCCGTGCGCCGTCCGGCAACATCGCAGCAACAACAACATACACCACGGCGGCAACAATTGCAACGACGCCCGCCGCGAGCAACTATACGAAAGTGAGCGACTATCCGTACGCTGATCTCCACCAGCACCATCACTTCGCTAGCACAGCGCCCCTGACCAGCGCCGAGAGCTTCAAGCTGCGCTCCGAGGAGCCGGTGCCGGGCTTCAGCTCGGCCTCGCCGTGGCCCACGCTCGAGCTGGGCATGGACTGGGGACGCAAGCTCTATCCCACGGCGGGTCCCCGATCCGCGGGCGGCCTGATGTTCGGGCTGCCGCCCACGGCGGCGGACATGAACCAGCCACGCGGACCGATGACATCGCTGAAGGAGGAGCCGCTCGGCGCCGGCCGCTGGGCCATGCAGCCAGTCGTCGATCAGACCAAGTAAGTAGAATTTATTGCTAGAGGAATTTGGGATCTATCAATGACGCAGTTGAACCGCACTATTCAGATAGGTATATGCAAATAGGTCTTAGATCCTGCGCAACTTGAGCAGATTTCCAGCTGGAACAGTTCTATAGCACATGCAACCTAATCAAAGTGTATTGCCTTTGGATTGATCTATATATAATATGCATATATAGTTATATATCTATATATTTAGCTCAAAGTGAGAATAAGCCTTGGACTTATTTTGTGAATCATCAACCACAAATGGCAGATGTGAATATTATTTTACTGTGATTACTATAATTATCGCAGAATCAAAGCGTTAGTGTAGGGTTCTATAAGCTCTGTGATATTTCATCCATCAAAAGTAAAAGTACAAATAAAAGTTCGCTGATAAAATTTAAATGTTGCCATGTTGAGCTGAGAAATCACGCGATTTTTATATAAAATTCTATAAGCTCTCGCGATTTCCAATAAAAAAAATGCACTCAAATCGCTTTAAAGCTGCTGATAAAATTCTCTTTGCGTTGATCACACTAAAAAATATCTTCAACCCAGCGAAGCTTTCGGGAGATAAGAAGCTTCCAAGGCTCGCTCAGACCTTGGCAACATTTTAATTGATTGCGGCAACAACTGGCCGCATGTTGCAGCAACAGGGCAGAAAGTTTGCACAAACCAAAAAGTCTCCAAAAAAGCGTTTGTTTACTTTTGCCAAAGCCATGCCGGCTTTGTCCGTCCAAGCGACACGAATACCCTGGGGGGAGCTATTCGCAGAAACGTAGTCAGTCCGAGGGGCTTTTTATGGGCTCTGCTCCCCCGCAGACGCTCAGGCGAAACAGTAGCAAAAAACGCTGAGTTTCCACTCAAAGTTCCACTCAAACCGCAACTCGAGCCGGAGCCGGAGTCGGAGCCGGAGCTGGCGCCGGAGCATCGCTAGACATCTTGTTGGGGGCGCCCGCACGCACTTTCCGGGGTTGACTTCTGATGCCGGGATGCTCCCGGCGACGGGTTCTGCCTGTGTGTCTCTCTCTCTGTGTGCGTGTGTGTGTGTGTGGAACGGAGTGCGTGCTGGCTGTCCGGAGTGCTTTTTGGGGGCTTTGCGTGTGTCCTGCGTGCGCTCAAAGGGATGTTTTTGTCGGCGCTTGGCTTCACTTTCGCTTCGCTTTTACTTTCGCCTTGGCGTTCATTTCAATTGAATTACAAGATGAGTTGATGCGGGGTTGCTGCGGGGTATCGGCCGTTCCCACCCGCTGGCTAGGACCTGCTCGCGAAAGCTTCTCCTGTTCTCCTTGCTGGCCTCCGCCCGTTGCTGTAGTTGGGTTTAGTTGTGTCTGAGATGTTTCTAGCGTGAGATGTTCGCGCCGAGACGAAGTGCGCGTGTGGCCGAAATCGAAAGTGCGTCTCTCAGTGCCGACTTGGTGAAGACGATGACAGCGGGCTTCCATTCCGTGCATTCAGCGACGGCAAATCACCATCAGCCCTCGCACTCGCACTCGCATTCCCACTCGCTCTCGCACTCGCAATCGCATTCCCATTCGCATCATTCGCACCTGAACAATCACTCGGAGAGCGAGGCGAATGCCAACGCCAGCAGAATCGAACATCATCAGCCTCATTTGCTGCACGAGGACAATCTTAATCAGGATCATAATCACAATCAGACACTGAGCAACGCCAGCAACAAGATCATGCGCTGCGACGTGAGGTAAAATTTCAGATTTACACACAATGTTAGAAAAAAAACTATTGCATCTAAAAGTTGCATTGTTCTTTTCACAAAAAATACATACATTTCCTAATCTCACGTTCAGATTTATAAAAAGATTTAGTATGTGCTATACATAGGGAACTCTTTATACTACACGGAAAACTTATAAGCTAAGGCATATGCTTAAAATAAATGAAAACCAATTTGAAACCATTATTAAAATATACACAAAGTTAAATACATAATTTTTTTCTAAAGATTTCATACAGTCTTTTTAAAAACCAAAATAAAATAATTTTGTTCGCGCTGTTAAAGCAGAGAGACAACATATCAATTGAAACGAAAAATTCCAAAACGTTTTCAAAGTTTTTTTTGAATATTTTATATAGTTTTAAGTTTTTCAAGTTTTATTATCTCAGTGGAAATATTATTGCTGTATGTTAATAAATAAATTAAATTGTGAATTTTTCATGAAATGCAAGTCCTTAAAATATTTTTAAAGTTATATGGTAAAACAAGTTTGTAAAACATTATGATTTTAATATATATTCAAAAGAAAACAAGTCGAAAATAATTCAATTTTAAATATACTTGTTCAATCCTATAGAGTACACATGGATTGAACACTGCAGTTGAGATGAAGTTTAGAATGCTAAGATTAGTTTCTTGCCGTTGTCAACTCATAAACAATGCACTAGAAATAAGTTTTTGACACCAGCAACGTTTAGAAGGCAATGAACTTTCTGATTCGAATAAATACTTTGTCAAGCAGATGAGTTCAAAAGGTTAAATATAAATCAGTCCAACACTTGAGATAGGCCTGACCAAAGCAGCGTGTAGGAGTCCGCAGCATATGCATATGACAGCAGCTGGACCCACGCAATGCAACATGACACATTGTGACCCTAAATATAAATACACACTTATCGCTTAGGGCGCTCATGTAACCCCCCGTAGCTTAATATAGAGATAAGTTAGAATAAGATTTTGATATAAATAAAGGAGCCGTGAAAGCGGCTCATCAGTCTGTTTTGGAACTCGTGTCGCGTACTTCATTTCTGCCGTTTTCATTTTGGTGATCCCGACGTGAATCAGTGAACATTGTGAAGTAAAATTTAAATTTTATAAACAATTTCGGTACGCGTGTGTTTAAAAAAAAAAAAAAACCCGTGTGTTTGTTTTTTTTTAAATATATATAAATAAAATATATTTAAAAAAAAAAAAAAATTTTCGTGCGTGTTGTGGAAAAATGGAGACAACTATGGAGTTAATAGAAACCCAGAAGGCTCTAGGAGGAGCCCTGGAAATCCTCTACAACACCGCGGCGGCAGAAGCGAGTCGGACAGACTCGGTACAGCTAGGGCTGTACAAGGAGGAGTTGACTGCCATCACTGAGCAGTTCGAGCTCAACGACAAGAGGTTGCTCGAACTCTCAGCAGAGGCAAAAAAGACGCCGTACTTCAAGGAGAAGTACGGCGAGCAGGTACGTGGTTTAATTTATAAAACACATGTACTATTAAGTTCCATTAACCCTTTAGGGAAGGCCGTGAAGCCTGACTCTAAGGGTGATAAACGCACGAAAAATGTGTGTAAAAAATTCTCATATTTGCTGGGTGAATATCGGTCAGCCTTAAATAGAGTTAAGGCTGGACATGAACCCATGAGCGAAGTGAGACAAGCAAAGAAAAACTGTCAGGAAATTTTCATCACGTACATGGATGAGTACGATGATGATGATCTGACAGAAACTTTTTTCTCGCTTAACGAGGCCTATGAGGAACTTGCCTCTAGGTCAAGAAGCGAGAATCTTCCATTCACTCTGCCTAGAGTCGATATTCCGTCGTTCTCTGGCAAATATGAGGAATGGAAGACTTTCAAAGAGTTGTTCCAACAACTGATAGGATCAACTATGATTCCGGACGCACAAAAAATGTGCGTCCTAAAAACAAAGGTACACGGTGACGCAGCTGCCACCATAGCAAGTTTGGCGCCGACTGACGCAAATTACAAACTTGCATGGTCCTTGTTGGATGCTAAATTCAACAACAAAAGAGCAGTGCTGAGTGTGCACTTGAAAAATTTGGTCGATGCACCCCATGTCGGGGATTCAGCATCGACCATTAAGGCTCTTTTGGACACGATCCAAGAAAATGTCCAGGCTATAAAAGCCATGGGCTTGAAGAATGAAGATATTCTTCAGAGCCTATTTAATTTCCTCTTTCTACGGAAATTAAGTGACCCATTGAGGTCAAAATATGAGAGCGGTCTCAGCAACTCTAGGGAAATTCAGTCGCTAGAGCCGCTGCTCAAATTCCTGGAGCACGAATTTTTCGCTCTAGAAGCGAGTCAAATAAGGCCCAGTAGCAATAATAAACTCCGAAAGGACGAAGCATGCATACTGAAATGCAAAGGTGCTCATCCTTTGGAGAATTGCTATAAATTCAAGGCTTTAAATAGCCAAGACAGATGGGAAACGGTGGTTAAGCATAAGGTATGCGGCCGCTGTTTAGGCAGAGACCACCAATACAAAAATTGTAAAAAGGTGTGTTCTGATTGTAAAATGTCCCATCATGTCTTACTGCATAAGCCTTCTAACAAAAATGCGAAAAATGCCACAGTCAGTAAGTCCAGTAATTGAGATAAAAAAAAGTATATTTTACTGGCCACAGCCATAGTTCAAGTAAAAGATAAGGACGGAAATTGGCATGACTGTCGAGCTCTGCTTGATAGCGGCTCGCAGGTGAATTTTCTTACTGCAGCTATGCAGAAGAAACTGGGCATTAAAGGAAGTAAAATTCAAACTTCCATTGAAGGAATTTCTGGAGGAACAGCACATATAAAAGAGTGCTTAGAAGTTCACATAAGATCCAAAAATTCCAGTTTCAATACACAAATTGAAACGTTAGTAATGAAAAATATTGTCTCTGAGCTACCGGCTCGCCGGTTTGAAATAGGAGAAGTGGCTTCAGACTTAGGCTTAGCTGATCCATCATTTAATATTCCAAAAAGAATAGATATGCTGTTGGGAGTTGAGCAATTCTATGAGACCTTGTTAGAAGGTACAACAACTCTGAATAATGGTCAAATAAGACTAAATAAAACAGAGTTTGGATGGGTAGCCACTGGTCCGTTGGTGATAAAGGAATCACCAGCAGTTTGTGGCACAGTAACCGAAAGGTTAGACAGCTTAGACGAGCAACTTCAGAGATTTTGGCAAGTTGAAGAAGTCAATATAAAGGCTCCGAAATTTACTAAGGAAGAAATCCTATGCGAGGATATCTTTGCGAATAATGTAAGCAAAGGCTCGGATGGGAAGTTCTTAGTTAAATTGCCCTTTAAGTCTAATATGATGCCAGATATTGACAAGTTTGCAATAAAATGCAATTGGGAATGCAAGCTAAAGCCAACTAAGCGAAATATATTGTCCGATATCTCAAGACTTTTTGATCCATTAGGATTAGTCAACCCAGTTACAGTAACTGCCAAGATTTTAATCCAAGAGCTATGGAAGGAAAAAAAGGATTGGGATGAAGAGATTTCCGGAGATATACTAGAAACATGGGGTAGGTTACGATCTGATCTACCCACACTTAATAAGATAATGATACCAAGAAGACTAATTGGGGATAATGTGGACCGTATTGAGCTACACGGTTTTTGTGACGCATCCACCAAAGCGTATGGAGCCGTCATATACGTAAAATCGTGTAGTGCAGACGGAAGAACTTTTATTAATATAGCGACCTCAAAATCGAGAGTCGCCCCCACAAAAGTCTTATCTTTGCCTCGCTTAGAACTATGTGCGGCAACATTATTGACTGAATTAATAATAAAGGTGAAGGAAAGCTTAAAAATGGAGTTCGACACCATACAATATTACTCTGACTCCAAGATTGTCCTATGCTGGTTAAAACTTGAACCAGCAACACTTAAAACATTTGTTTGCCATAGGGTAAATTATATTCAAGTCAATTCCGAAGTGTCAAACTGGAATTATGTGGATACAAAACATAATCCAGCTGACATAATATCAAGAGGCGCTTTCCCAAAAGAGCTAGTAGGGAATAAGTTTTGGTTTGAAGGTCCAGACTTTTTACGGCTTAACCTCCCAAGGGCAGCATTAAAGTTTGATGAAACATTTGATGTACCCGAAAGAAAGGGAAATTTAAAGGCATTGGTAAGCAACTCAGCTTCAATGTTCCGGAAAATTGACCACAAAAATAGTTTTGAGTTTCTACAAAATGTTTTAGCCAATGTGCTAAAATTTATAGCTAAATGTAGAAAAATTGACACAACCAATTGGGTGGAATTAAAAAAAAGAGCATTAGTTACTATTGTGAAAATTATTCAAAAAGAACATTTTCACAGTGAATACAAACTCTTGAAAAAAGGAGAATGTTTGCCCGGATCAATAAACATAAAATCATTAGCTCCCATTTTAGATCATAACAATATTATTCGTGTGGGAGGGAGAATTCAGAATGCTCATCTGAGTTTTGACGCGAAACACCCTATTTTATTACCATATAGCGATGAATGGGTATACCTTCTCACTGTGCATTTGCACGGGAAACATTTACATATAGGACCTCAAGGGTTGTTAGCAATAATGCGACAACAATTTTGGCCACTGCGAGGTAAGCAGCTAACGACGCAAGTTGTGAAACGTTGCTACCGATGTTTTAAGGCACAGCCCAGGTCGATTCATCAGATGATGGATAATCTACCGGAAGATAGGGTAATACAGACCAGACCATTTCTAAATGTAGGAATTGATTTTCTTGGCCCCATAATGGTTCATCATAAAATAAAGGGCAAAAGAATAGATAAAGCTTATGTATGCGTGTTTGTTTGTTTTGCAACTAAAGCTGCACATTTAGAAGTGGTCTCGGATCTGTCAGCAGCCGCGTTCATAGGCGCACTAAAGCGTTTTATAGGTAGACGAAGTTGCCCGAGGAAAATATATAGCGACAATGGCACAAATTTTATTGGGGCAGCAAACTCACTGAAGGAGATTTATGAATGTTTCAAGCAGCAGCAGGGAGACATAGAACAATTTTGTACACAACAACAGATCGAATGGGTGAACATACCAGTTCGATCTCCACATGTAGGAGGATTATGGGAAGCATGTGTTAAATCAGTAAAAAAGCATTTTGATAAGGTGTCAAACGGTGTAATGACGTTCGAAGAACTCACTACGTTAATGACACAAATTGAAGCTATTTTGAATTCTAGACCTTTAACACCGTTGTCCGACAATCCGAATGATTTGCAAGGGTTAACACCTGCCCATTTTATCTTAGGAGAAGCTATGTCAACGATAGTTGACGCAGATAATAATAAAAGTTATAAGGGGTTCCGAGACCACTGGAAGGCAGTCCAAGCAAATTCGGAAGAATTTTGGAAGCGATGGTCCGTGGAATACTTGTCCGAGTTACAAAAAAGGTACAAATGGGCAAATCCAAAAATGAACATCGAACCTGGCACCCTAGTTCTCTTAAAAGATGATAATTTGGTTCAAACCAATTGGAGGAGGGGCAGGGTGACAAAGTCCATCATAGGAAAGGATGGACTTTGTCGAATGGTAGAAGTAAGGACAAGCAATGGAGTGGTTATGAGATCCACACACAATGTTTGTCCTTTTCCTACGGAAGAAAATGAGAAAAACATTTCAAATAAAAACAATAATCGAAACGAGATACCACATAAGGTATCCGCAAGTAGACAAACAAATCCAAGAAAGGTTAAGAATAAAAATTTAATACTTTGTATCTTAGCATTTCTAAGTATTTTTAAGAACACAAATTGTCAAAATGTAACACAAATCAGAGATAAGGCAGGGATATTTTACGAAGATCAGGGAATTGTCGGCCTGTCAAGAACATCGTGGGACATAATTATACATGCGGACATGGAGGACTATGACGCGTTCAAATACCGAGTGGACGAAGCGTTGGCAGCGACACAGGACATTGGCGAAACACTGAAAAACGATGCACAAGTGAATTCAATGATATCGACATTGGACAGCAAAGCAAAGAGGCTGTTACAACATGACGATATCATTAAACACATAAGGACACCGGGCAAGCAGCGTCTACCAAGGGCGCCGTTGCAGATACTTGGGTCCATCTATAGTGCGGTCTTCGGTCTAATGGATGAAGAGCAGGCCGAAGAGTTAATGCGGAGGGTGGACCAAGGCAGGGAAAATGAAGGATACCTTCTGGACCTACTGCGCAACCGGTCCTCCGTACTAGACGCTACTCTGGAGGTGCTCGACAAGCAGAACAAGGCAATCTGGGGAAATTTCCAGAGGATAGACGACAACATATTGAAAATCAAAGACGCCACGGACAGAGTAGGCGATGAGCAATTGTTTCTACAAGCTTTTGAAACGCTGAATCAGGCTATGGATGCCTTCGAACATCTCCAGCAGGGCATCATCAGCCTGATGTGGAACAAGAAGGGAAATTTCCTGGACAGCCTATTACCCGTTACCCAGTTCCAGAAGCACATTCAGGAGACTACGCTCAACATGCCATCTGGACTACAGCTACCTACTTTGGATCCATTAGAGCTTGGAAGGACTGCTAAAGTGAAGGCCCGGACAACAAAGTCAGCCATTCTGTTCCACGTAAAGATTCCGCTGATCAGCCAAAACATTTTGCGAGCATATCAAGTATATCAGCTGCCTGTGGTACACAGTGGGCGCTTCGTCAGCATAAATCCCGTGTATAAATATATACTAGTGGATGAAGCGAGGACTGTTTATTATGGCATGTCTGAAGACAATTGGGAGCACTGCCAGAAGATGGAGGAACTAACCATTTGCGAGCAGCGTCACCCTCTCTTCAATTGTAACAAGGCGACCAAGTGTGAAGTCCTTCTACTTGCGAAAAGGTCACCCATTATCGAAGAATGCTATGTAAACGTAATGATGCCTGAGACAACCTGGCACCAACTACATCAACCGAACTCTTGGTTATTCTCCGCCTCAACCAAAATAATTGCGGATGTGTTCTGTGCAGACAAAACAAGCACATTGGAACTCACTGGCGTAGGAATACTGCAGCTTCAGGCCGGATGTTACCTGCATTCTGAGCATGTCAGTCTATGGGCTTTCGAGGACCGGACGTCAGATGTATCATTTTGGATACCAAGGATAAACCTAACGGACCAGCTTCCAGCGATGAACCATATCGAGGTAAAGGGAGGTATCCAGGCATTCAAGATTCCAGAGCTTCCCCGCCAAGGTCGGATTATGGGTTTTCCGGTCGAACTGGAGTGGCACCATGCAGCTCACTATTCTCTTAGCATCACAGCAATGATCTTGATCGCTGGGGTCGTCGTGGGACTTATCATCCTCATCCAGCGAGTATGCCGCATGCCGTCACAATTCTTGCCAGCCACAATTGCCCTGCCCCGCATAGCTTAGAATAATGATATACAATTTAAGATATTTAGAAGAAATGTCATTTTATAAGTAACGGTTGTTTAGCAGGGCCAGATATATTAAGACATAAGAAATATATGACTTATGTAAACAACGGCCATCTAGCAGGGCCAGAAAACAAGACATAAAGAATGTATTTTTTTGAAAGGTACACCTTTCAACAGGGCCAGGATGTTCAATCCTATAGAGTACACATGGATTGAACACTGCAGTTGAGATGAAGTTTAGAATGCTAAGATTAGTTTCTTGCCGTTGTCAACTCATAAACAATGCACTAGAAATAAGTTTTTGACACCAGCAACGTTTAGAAGGCAATGAACTTTCTGATTCGAATAAATACTTTGTCAAGCAGATGAGTTCAAAAGGTTAAATATAAATCAGTCCAACACTTGAGATAGGCCTGACCAAAGCAGCGTGTAGGAGTCCGCAGCATATGCATATGACAGCAGCTGGACCCACGCAATGCAACATGACACATTGTGACCCTAAATATAAATACACACTTATCGCTTAGGGCGCTCATGTAACCCCCCGTAGCTTAATATAGAGATAAGTTAGAATAAGATTTTGATATAAATAAAGGAGCCGTGAAAGCGGCTCATCAGTCTGTTTTGGAACTCGTGTCGCGTACTTCATTTCTGCCGTTTTCAATACTCCTATTTTATCTTAGTGAACCTATTATTATTTGCGTATATTAATAACAAAAATTAAATTCTTATTTTACATTAAATTGCAAGATCTTAAGATATTAATAAAGGTATGTGGTAAAAATACTAATTTCATATATTCAGTTTTAATATAACTTCTCAAATATATACAAATATATTGTTTTTTCTTGAAATGCAGACCATAAATACTTAAGATATTATGATTTCATAAATATTCGGTATAGTCAGATAGTTAAAAAAAAAATAAAAAAAAAATAGTAAAAAAAAGGAAATACTTACTTAGGCAATTTACCCTAATAAGTTTTTAAAGAAACACACAAACTGTTTTCAGTTTAATCTTCCCAATTTTCCTAATCATATTCTAACATGATGGCAATTTAACTGTTCGCATAATTCAGAATGAATCGAAATCGAACTGCAAGTCGAACTCAATTTATGGGATTTTGTAATCCAGAAACTTTTAGACAATGCAGACGAAAACTTTGGCCAAGGAATAAATCTGGCAATTATCGGGCGAGTCAATATGTTGTGTTCTGGCTGCACTCGGGCCATTCATTTATTTATCTATTGTCACATATTGCAGTGAGTTATAAACAAAATGCAGGCGAGCAGCAACTGCGATCATAAATCAGAAATATTTGAAATTTATTTCAACAAAGATTGCTACGAGCTGCAACCGGGCAGGGCCCCATCTCCAGCTTCGGTCCTGGTCGTCGGACAACAATGCAACAATGGCCATAAAATGTGTTTAACACTACGAGCACAACAAACAACAGAGGAACATCGAGAGCAAAAACAGCGCAAAATATTGTAAATAAAGTGTCCTTTTAAAGGACATTTCCAGCAGGAAATGCTCTCGATGGACGCAAAAAATGCGATTGAGCCTGGGCGTTTTCACGTGCGCGGAATAGGCAAAACGTGACCACGACCACGACGAGTGGTCAATGCCTAGCCCAAGCCCTCGACCCAATCCCTCGGCCCCCCCTGGTCACCTGGGCATCGATTTCCGACAATTAAATGTTGGCATAATAAAATCAACAGCAAAACGGCCACAAAACGTTTTTCGCAAATTGGCGGCAAGTGCAAACAAGTCGGAGCATGAATGAACAAGTCCACAATGCGACCAAGTCGGAAAAGTCAACAGTCGAATGCCTCCTGCGCCCTCCACCTGCTCCAGCCAACTACCTACTGCTGCTGCTCCTGCTCCTCCTCCTTCTCTCTGCAGACAATGAAGCACACGCGGAGTTTGCGTTTTTTATTTTCCTGTCCGCACACTACGCCCAGTGCCTGTCCTCTGCTCCCATCTCCCTTCCCGTCCTACTGCTGTTCACTTTGCAATGGCGCCATAACAATAACCTTTCGCCGGAATGTTACATGTCTGGCATTTATGTATGTGTCGTATTTCCCGTACATCGCTCGGAATCGGGATCGGGATCGGGAGCCGTGTGCGGGCCGCCAATTGCCATTTGAATGCCATCGAACAGGAAGTGTTGTGCCTGTGGCACCATCTCTCTCATTTGCCTCCTTTCTCCATCCTATCCTGTAGCTACCTTCTCCTCCGTGCATTGGTACTGCCCTACTTGGGAGCCCCGCGATATCCCTGCACTCGGCCTTAACAACTCGGCCGCAAATTGTCTAATTTCATTTGTTTTCGCAAATTGCCAAATTGAAATTGCATTTGGGCTGCATATGCACACGGTTAGGTGTAACGGTACATTTCTAGTCTCGATTTTTGGGCCCCAGGTGGAAGTATAAACTCTTTTACATAAGGTTCTCTTTGTCGCTGCTTATTCTTACTATACTATACTATGCTATACTATTCTACCTATAAACCATTTTTCTTCAAATTGTAGCATATGCTATATTAAAATTAAATTGAGATAATTTTTCTTCAAATATTACTATATGTATTTACGTATAAACACATAAAAGACAAAAAATATATGGATAAAGCAGCCCTTTCAGCAAACTATCTTTAAGATAGAGTTGTCAAATATTTTTAAAATATGGCACCGATGTTATTTTATGTTTTGAAAAAATTGTATAATGATATTTAAAATATCAAATCGAATAAAATATAAATATGGTATTTTCTATATTTTGCAAAACCAAAAAAAAATATTCCGAGTTAAATTAATAATTTCTCTAAAACAATATCAATATTGTATTGTGGAATTAATATTATTAGTAAATCCATCAAAAAGATCATAAAAAATCTGAATTTTTAATGCGATTGATGCTAAAATGAGTTATAAAAATGGAAATGTCTATTATAAAAAAATTTTATTTATAAGTTTTATTAATTCTCGTTAGAATTTCAGATAATATAAATTTAGTGCAATGACCAAATGTCTAACGACGTTCAAATAATAAAAGTTAAATAGTTTTTACTGAACTTTCCTCCAATATTTCATGTATTCAATATTTCATTCTCGAACTCAATCTACAACTCTATAAAATGCCTAAACTATAACTGTTATTTCCCGAGCTTGTGTTCGAATTGGTGAACTACTTTTGCGATTGAATCGTAATTAGTGCAATCCTACGGGAATTAACCTAGTAATATAGTCGAACATAGACCTGTAGTTACGCCCACTCTCTGGCACCCGACAGAACAAACAGTGAAAACAGTTTTTTGGTTGACATAACTCAAATTGAGTCGAGTGCTCTCATGTTCGATTGTCGGGTGCGGGGGAAGATAATTTTCAAGCGATTTATCATTGCGACTATCATTAGCTGGTCCCAGTCGGGCCAGCATTATCCTTTGGCAAATGTGTATATAATTGCTGACGGGCGTCGAGAAGCGCGGCAAGGCGCCCATGTCCGGTGGCCTGTGTCCAGTGGACAAGGCTGGGGCCGTACGCGATACTTCTTGACATTTCCTGAATAAATAATAGAAATCTGATAAAATCAGCATTTTCTAAATTAAATTGTTCGTTATGCATACGAAACGAAACGAAAGCGCAGCAGGGCAACTCGGCCGTGTCGCTGCTCCCTGCTAGCTGCTCCTATGGTCGATGGTCGATGGCCGAGGGTCGAGGGTCGCTGCTCCTGGCGGTAGTTAGCATTGTCCGGTAATTGCGCTGACAGGCCCAGACAGACAGAGACGCAGCAGAAGGAGGGCGGACACAGAGACAGAGGCAGGGACACGAGTCTGCCATAAGGACGAACAGCAGGATCGGGAGGTGTACTGCTGACATTTGGCATATGGAGTGGACAAGCCTTTGGCCCAAGTCCATGTCCATGTTAGCCAACATGTGAGTGTCTCCCAGCTATGGTCTTATAATTACAGTGTTTGCTTGGCCCACATAACAAAAGTATTTGTAGTTGTTTGCGCAGTGACGAGTTGCTCTTTCGGTCTCTTTTCCATCCCCCTGAAGCTGGTGTGTGTTAATTCCTTTATTCATCAGGATTATTGTGTCACGTTGAAGTTGCTTATGCGCTTTTAATGATAGCTGTCCTGTCAGCGCACACACAGCACACAGGACACTAGACTGACCGCTAGACACCGTCCTCCGGCTGCTGGTTAAACGTGAATGTCAAGTAATTGAGTTGCCCCGTACGAGGAGGCCCAGCTAATTGCCCCGACAGACCCGCTGTTTACAGTGCTAATAGCATAATTAGATGTCGCTTACTCGAGCCTGCATTAAACATAAACATCTCCCTCTCTCTTCTCCTAATTGCAGCCTGGGCATCGGACGCGCCCACTTCGAGAAGCAACCGCCCAGCAATTTGCGCAAGTCGAACTTCTTTCACTTCGTGATTGCGCTGTACGATCGCGCCGGGCAGCCCATCGAGATCGAGCGCACCGCCTTCATTGGCTTCATCGAGAAGGACTCGGAGTCGGATGCTACGAAGACCAACAATGGCATTCAGTATCGCCTGCAGTTGCTTTACGCCAATGGTGAGTAAGCCCCTGGTAGGGACGTAACACTTAGCAATTGTTTCAGCTAACGCTTTTCTCGTGGTTTTCAGGCGCCCGACAGGAGCAGGACATATTCGTGAGACTCATCGATTCGGTAACCAAAGCGGTAAGTTCAGAATTCGATAGACTTTTTATAAAAAAAAATTATAAGTCTCAGACCGAGAACAGATTTTAAATTAGCTATACTAAACTAGCATCCTTTGTTGTCGCAATATTTTAAACTGGTTTAGATGATTTACCTAGAAGCTTAAATGCCTTTATTGGCATCTATCTTGTAATATTAAAATAAAAATACCCATAGGCACTAGTAAATCTAGGAGGGTCAAAACATTAGTTTCTTATCGATATTTCTGCATACTTCTTTAAGACTGTTTTTATCGATTCTCGAGAAATCTGAATTTTTCGATTTTAAAGGAATATTCCTACAACAAGTAAAATTATGGTTACAAACTTATTTTTTAAAATTGTTCTATACATCCTATTCCACTTTAATGACTTTAACAGTATAGGATAACTATTTCAAAAATAATTTAAATTATATACATTCTTAAATGATTTATTTAAGACCGATAGGTAGATAAAATAACACTAACTATATTACAATAATTATTATTCCGTATTACAATAAAGTATACGGAAATTTCCTTTTAAATAGCCCGCTTTAGAAATATTAAAAACAAAATTTTTTTCCAAGTTGGTAGGAGTATTTTCCATTACGTAGTGCAATTTTTGAGAGAAATGTCAACTAGTTTGTATGTATAATTTTTAAAATCAGTCCAGAGGCCTAATATTAGAAAACTCTTCGATACTCTGAACATTACTGTAATTTTCCTCTGAGTATGTGAACCATAAAGAAACACTGCGATATGTATAAGTTGAAATCATGGCATTATCTGTCTTGTAAAAACAAGTTGATTGATTAGTACTCGCCTGGAACAAAAAGTGTTACCAACATTTCAGAAAGGTTCTGCAATCTGTTCGAAAACTGTGCAAAGCTAGAACCTCATTGGTTGAGCACTACATTCGATTACGGTGGATAGCTTCAATGGAGATTAATTTCAATACACTTAAAGTGAACTCCTCCCACAGTTCTGGGTGTTCTGGGTGTAGGGTGTTGGGTGCCGGGTGCTCTATTGCCAGGACGTCTGCTACCGCTGCTCATTTTTTAGTCGAGTGCTTTTTTTTTTTTGCCACGCAATCGAAAACTAATTCCTTCCACTTGGCTGGCCGTGCTGCGTCTCTTCCCGGGGAAGGGGCGGTTCGGAGTCGCTTTGGGTTTTGCTGATTCGAGCATAAGTTGCATTCGAAATTGATTGTCACGGCTAATTAAGTGTGTCCCGTGTCCAACGAGTCCAGAGTCCCAGTCCCGTGAGCAGTGCCAATAAATTGAGTCGTCAAACGGTACTCCTAGAGCGAAGCTGCTGCTACCGCTGCTGCTGCTATTCCTGGCCAGGCAAACGAGCAATTCATTCAGTCGATGCGTCGCCGTCAGTCGCGCCTTTCAAAGGGGTGTAACTGAGACTGAGACTGCGACTGCGACTGCGACTGGGACGAAGTCCAATCCAATTGAACATGGTTAATGCGCTTTGTTGTGGGTGCCCCTTTGCCCGGTGGAGGATGTGTGCGTTATCCTCGCTGCAGGCTCTACCAGCGCTACCAGCGCACCATATGTCAGCTTTGTGTGGGCCTAATGCGTGTGCCCTGCCTCTACCTCGACGTCTGCCTGTGCCTCCAGTCCCCTTTTTCAAGGGCAATTAATTTCTCGAGTGACAAATTTTTATAGACGTTTGTTCGCTTTCGTACTTTCTGCGTTCTTCCTTTATTCGCTCGCCCACTGTGGGCGTTGCCTTCACCCGATCGCCATAAATTTATCCACAAATTATCGATACCTCCCGTAGACCCGGCCGGTCACCGATGTCCGGAACGCCTTAATGTGCGCACTCTCTGTGCAAATGAAATTTAATCACATAATATTTAGCAGAAAAACGCATTACGTGCTCCCGTTACGTGCATGCACATTGATGGAAGGGTTATTACCAGATTCGAAGGCGAATTGAAATTCGAAGAATCAAACCTACGAAAAAGTATGGCTCAATAATTATATCAGCTACTGTTGGGCAAATTTTTATTAGGAATTTATAGAAAATAATACGCCATCTGCAAGATTTTAGGCAGTGTTAAAATGCAGACTCAATTTCAAAGCGAACTGGAAATACTCTAATCAATATTGAAATATTTAAAATTGAAAAAATTGCAAAAAACAAATTGATTAAGCTTTCAGAATGTAGTGTTCGTATTTTACTGGTTAGGGTATAAAAATAAGTTTATAACATATTAAAATATAAATTATGTTTTCGGTAAAATAGTTTTTTTCTTCTACATAAAAGGCAAAATTGTGATTTTTATGAAATCTATGTGGCGATAACCTAATTGAAATTGATTTATTTACGACAAGGAATTTCAACGAAATTGAAAATATTATAAACTACAGGCTATATATATAGTTTATATATTTTCGGCGATCAAAGAGCATTCTTAAATGCTGTATGGTATACTTATCATATAAGTGTCTAACAATTTAAGCAACAAAATCAGAAAAATTAAAATGAACTCATACGGGAGCAGTCAGTCAGTAAAATCAACCCTGGGGGAAAATAGAGAAAAACGCTTTAAATAAACATAAATAAATGATTATGAACTCAAAATTATATTTCTGTAAATTTTTATATATGTAGCTGCTTGTAACACATCTCTGATAGTTTTCGAAAACAAGCAATATTTTTCCCAAGAACTCGGGTTCTCAGCCTCCCCCAAATGGGCGAGCGTTACTTAACTGTCAGTCAGTTGTCGTGTGAGTTAGAAGTCAGGGCAGCAAGGGTAGACCAAAAGCGCAATCATTTGATAGGATTAGTTGGGCTTGTGAGATCAGAGCTGAGCGAAAGCCGACAGAGCTTCCATTTGTCTATTTGCCTACCTCGACCTGGTCAGATGTCGTCCCTTGTTTTAGGCATACGCGTGCCGCGCGGCGGGTGCAATGCTTTATCTAAAGCACAAGCAGTGCGTAACAGGTAAACAAGCCGGGAGAATAGCTCAGAGCTGGACGGGGGTTGGCTGCAAAGTGGAAATTGGAAACTGTAGCAAAAGTCGCGCGATTAAGAGCGAACGGAGTGTGCTATGCGACATTGTCTTAGGCCGCGATGGGAGAGCAATGAGAACACAAGCACAATTGTCACGTGCCGCAGTCCAGCGCGGCGAACCCTTGCCCTCGCAGCGCGATTTTATCGAGCTGCTCCGGCTGCACTATCCTTGTTGTTGGAGGCTGGCGAATGTAGCAAATCATCGTCATAATCATAATTACATTCGATCAGATAACCGACGCTATAGCCGTATAGCTGTAGCTATAGCCGGCCGCCAGCCCCCATTGCAATCGGAGCTAACGCGCCTGCCAGCAGCAGGCACAGCGCGAGGACGTGAACGGCTCAATTTGTGCGGCGTTTGCTTCATTTGCGCTCATATTTCACTGCGCGCTCGCGTCGCGTCGCGGCGCGTCCTGCCATCGTCCTGGCTGTGGGCCCAGCATAAAACAAAAGCGCGCGACAACAGCAGCAGCAGCCCGAAGTGCTGGGCTGCTACACGCGCGCTTATCACGATTTACACGCATTATGCGGCCGGCCAAAAAAGCGCAGCGAAATTCTAAACCCGAAAAGCGAAGGGTGATTGCCAATTGGCGATAGGCGGCGATTAATGCAGCTAGATAAGCGCTCCGGCAATGTCAATCTGCACGGCAAACTGAAACTGGACGCAGTAGTTGTTGCTCTGCACTAGCAGAAGCGCATGGTCTGTTGGCCCGACGAGCTAATGAGTCCTTTAAAAAGCCCTTGCCGCAGTTGCATTAGAGATGCGCAGCAGCCAGAGAAAATAAATAAGATCGTTATATTTTACAACACTCTTTTACAAATAAATATTGATATATGGACCAAGCCGCGCAAGATCTCCACTCTATTATTTTGACATTTTGCAGCACTGCACGCTGTTATCGATATGAGATTGCGCATCACTAATGAATATTGACACAGCGAGACACATTCATCAAACACTGTTGCTCGCCCGCTCTCGCACATGCACTACACGCATGCATGCTTTTGCATGTGCGTATGCATGTACATACATACACATGCCGATACGCTCTCTCTTTATCCCTGTCTCGCTTGTGGTTGTAATGCGCTCTTTTGTCTGGCCGCGCCGTGTTAATTAAGCGATAATATTAATTTGTATGTCAACACTTAAAAATAAAGCGCGAATATTTCCGATTAATAACACATTTCACATTTCATTCTACCATTTTATGCCATTGTTTTTATTGTTGTTGTTCTTGTTGCAATAAATTCAACAGATTGCAGTAAAAATCTCCACATTTGCATCTCTGCGCTGGGCGCCATTTTCAGCACGCTGCTGCTCTGTGCTTGTGTTTGTGTGCCTGTGTGTTATGTACGTGCATACATATGCACGCGAGTGAGCATGTGTGCGTGGCAATGCGATTAAAAATGCTTTCACGGCAAGTGCATTTCCATTTCTGCGGTTCCCAAAAAGAGAACTGCACTTCATATCGCCCTCATTATGCAAATGACTTCGCCTACCTGCAGCAGAGCTTCGCGTCAGGGTTGTTTTCTTTTGCGAAAAAAGCGGAAATTAAATTCCTTGGACTATTTAAGCTTGATTAACCTCAAAATCTGAAATAGGTAATCGTGAAGGTACTGTACCTGACATTTTGTTAAAAAAAAAGATTTTTTAAATAGAAAATATAGTTTTTATTTTACAACTATAATTAATTATATGATTATATACGTTTTTACTTTAATAAATTAAATTGAAATACTAATAACCTTAAAAGCTGAAAATATTTAATATTTTTCTAAACTATCGTATGTTCATTACTTTACAAAGGTTTATTACGAAAATTTACGCATTCTACTTATAACAGACCATTCCTACTTGTTTCTTCCATAACTTTTCTGTTTATATTTAAACAGGGCAGCTTAATAATGTCTTCTAAAATATTGTTAATTTTTTGAAAAAATGTAACTTTTCATAAGAGACGTAAATCCGCATTCTGCGTAATTTTAACTGACACCTTTTTTTCATGGCAGGTGCTTTTAGTTCTTAGATCAGACCAGAATTTGTGCGTTTATACAGACAAACGGACATGGTCTAATGGACTTGCTATTGCTTGCCCAAAGTTATAACATTTTCAAGCATTTTCAATGAGTAAATGGAGTAAATGTAGAGCGAATACTTTAAATTCAGATTCGCAGCTGCAATTCGTATGGAAAGGGTCCTCATGCGAGTCTTCGTGTCGCCTTTGTGCCCGGCTTTTGCACCGTATGCGGTGCGGGTCCTGCGATTTATGCCGTGCCGAGAACTCAGAGCCGGGGACTGCACTGATAAATGGAGCTTTAATAAATTAAGAGCGACCCTCGATGTGATTTTTTCAGCGAACAAAAGTTTTTTATTTGCGTTTTATGCTACTTTTTGCAGCCGCTGCTGCCTGCGATAATTTATCTTGTTTGGCGAGATTTTTATTTTCACGTTAAATATGCAACATGCAAGTGCGTGAATAATGCAAAGGCCGCTGCGCTTTTTATTTAAAAAGCGATAATAGCAATTTGCAAAAAACAAAGCATTTAAGCGCACATTGCCTGGCATTTTGATGCAGAGCGTTTAAAATTTAACGGCCCGTCAATCGACAACTCTTCACTCAGGCAGTCGATGCCACGCCCCCTCTCGGCTCTCCCTACTCTCGGCTCGCCTCCACAGTACGGGCTCGTCACATCATCACTCGCTTTTTTTGTAGCAGTCTGTTGATTTTTGTTGCTTTGTCTGTGTGTTTGTTAGTGTCTCTGTGTTTGTGTTTTCCGGCTTCCCGTTGTCCTGGCACTGTCCGGCTCATCCAGACGGACAGGCAGACAGACCGGGTGATAAATCGTAGTTTAAACGCTTTTACTCCAGTTTTAGTGGCTTCCGTTTAGTTTTTTATTAGATGCCCAATTCAGCGGCACTTTGCCAGTCAGATTTGCTCCAGATTTGCTGCCGCACTAATTGTTTCAGCCTCGGCAGCCACAGCGATGATTGATGGCCTTCGCTAGTAGCCGAAACCCCAGGCTCAGTCTGTGTCTAAAAAAAGATTTCCGATTTCTCAATGGAATTTTATCGCATACCTTGCCGACATTTCATGCGGGTCTCCAGCGATATCAATGCTTCCTTGTTTGCATATTGAGTGGGATGTGAAAGCTTTTGAAAGCAAATTTGCCCAGTTTTGTTTATAAAAACGAAGAAATTAATTTATTTTTTTTATAATAAGGCATATATAAACATAACAGTACGATTTTCAACAATTGAACACTAACAAAATAAACAATTGGTAATTAGTATTCAATAGTTTCAAAATATTTTAAATAAAAAACAGTCTGTGCGCAATGGAGAACCTAAGAAAATCCAATTCAATCAATAATCTAAGTTCAATCAAAATATGTTTACATATTGAAAAAGCCTTTTGAAAGAAATATGAACAGTTGATTTAAGTAATTAGATTAAAGTTTCTTCAATAAAGTAATTAAAGCTTCAAAAGAACTTAGCAAAAAGTGTTACATATTGAATAATACAAAAAATTAATACTGAAACAGTTGAACAGTTTAAGTTTCGTCAATAATAAAAAAACTTAAAACTAATTTTCAAAAATTGAAAGCTTCCATTAACATTCAATATATGCTCTAATTTTTAAAAACCGTAAAATTGTTTTCAATCACAACCAAACAAGAAAACCTTTTGAAAAAATTTGAACATTTGATTTGATAATTAAATTAAAGTTTATCCAATAAAATAATTCAATCTTAAAACAATTTTACAAAAAATGGAAGCTAATAGTTATTTATTATTATATATGTGCTAGTTTTGAAAACCTTAAAATATATATTTTTTATAGTTTTCAATCCAAACCAAACAACTCATTTAATTCAAGAAGCCATATTAAATTATGTAATATAATTATTCAAATTCAAATGATTTTTTTAATTTATTTCAAACGAAGTCTTCAAATATAGTTACAACTAAAACTAATTTGATGAGAGTGGCCAATCATTGACATGAAACTGACTCTCAGTACTCTGATTTTGTGTCCACATTAGGACATGTTATTAAAAACCATTCAAGTGGGCATAGAAATCGTTTTTTTCGTAAAAAAAAAAAAAAAAACATTGAAAGTCCATTAGTGCGACAGAATAACGCAAACATTCATCCCAAATCCTTGACGAAGGATCCAGTATGCCGACTTGGGCTCAGCTCTATAATTAGCTGCACTTGTCCCACCAAGAGAACAAAATATGGATAAACGGGTATCTGCCAAGTCCAAGGCAGATATTGGACAGTGAGCCGAAGTCTCGTTTCGGTCGCATCCTTTGCCGCATAGTTGGCCTTATCCCCGGACATGGGCGGGGTGTTAATGCCTGCCTTCCCTGTAGAAGGGGAAACTGTTAACCCAACAAACGGGATAACAGGGGATGATCATAATTTTTACTGGTAGCACATGAGGCTGTTACTGTTTTAGCTTAGCACAGCGGGATGGGAAGGATGCATGGAGGGGGACAGTACGTCGACTGGTTGCAGGCGAAATTAATTTCTGATTATCTGTTTGGCTTGCCGACCAGAAGCAGCAGCATGATTCCCAGCCACATTGCACATATGCTGATGACGTCACAGCGGGCGCGGGCAGGGGCACTCGTCCTTGACGTTGCGGCAAGTGGCAGCATTCACCGGTGGATGAAATGATTCCCAGTATCCAGTTATTGTTATTACTTTTGCGTGTACGCGCTCACGGGTACACGCGTTTTTACAGCTCATCCGGCCAGGACATTGATAGTGATGAATGAGCTCCTAGCTCGAGTCCAGCCTGCCGGCCCGTCAGCCCACCCCTCGCGCATCACCGGCGCATATGCCGTGTTTTTGCCAACTAATTCATTGGATGAGTGTTGGATTACGCTGCGAGCGGGCGGGCAACCCCGCCGCCTACCCCAACCCTTAATCATTTTTAAATTAGAGAGAACTATGCGCCTTTTGCTCGCCGGGCCAATTCACCCTGGTGGTTGCATCGTTTGTTTATCTATTTGTTTTTGTTTGCGGAGGCTCGAGTACTCGAGCACAGGGGCTGCCCCCGCAGGGCGCATCTCTGCCCGAGCTCGGAGAAATTGCAGCAGATTGTCTGACGAGAGTTGCACTTGCGGTTTTCCCCTCACCCTGCTGCCTGCTGCCTACTGCCTGCTACCTCTTGGAGTGGCAAGTGCGTGTGCCCCGCACATGGCACGATTTCGAGTAGTCTGACACTGACACTAAAATGTTGTTTAGCCCCTCACCTTGGCTCACCCCGTGGCACGACAGCAGCAAATACGAGCTACTCTAAGTTTTTTACTGCCTAAGCAAATACAAATACAACAACAACAACATTAGGAGGAACAAACACAAATATGAAGCCGGCGTACCCCCAGTTATTATTAGCCAAATTTTGACCACCCGCCAGGGCGTTTAGGTCTCGCTTCGAGTGTGTGTAAATATTTGCACTCACTGTGTCCCATATGTCGCGACTTGCGACTCCGACTCCGACCCCGACTCTCGAGTAGTTGCACCGCAATTAGCATTTATGTGTGTTTGTCTTTGGCGCTGTGTGTTTGGCTTGTGATGAGGACCTTTCTGTGAATGTAGGCACGCAGTTGATAACAGGTTCGCCGACTGCTCCATAAAGATAATCAGCGAAGGTAAACACACACACACACACACACACACAGCACTAATCAATAGAATAGATCAGCTATTAGCTACCAGAGCTATATATTACTGCGTACTAAACGACATTTGGGGGAATCAAAGATTTATCGATAAACTGCGCAGGGAATCCGAGAAGAATACTTTACTTCCTGCAAAGAATGCCTAATTAATTGTGGGCAAGAAAAGCTGCTTAATGCCCGTCAATCTCTTCTGTACTTCAAGGGTATGACAATGGTCTGTGCATAAAAGATATGCATAATAAATCGCATATATACCCCAAGTATTTGAGGCGTTACCTGGCAGCAGTCTTAAGCTGTCCATCGCGAAGCAACCCTGCCAAGGCTACTACCATAGTTCTTACCTAGCTTACCTAGCATATCTTATGGGGCTATTGGCTAATCAAACGCTTTCCCACCTTAGGTCCCTCATAGGTTTATCGCGGCAGATGCCGGTGCCATCTAATAAGCAATTACTTACAACTTTATCCATCTCTCTCTCTCTCTCTCTCTCTCTCGCTTTTGCAGGCCATCATCTACGAGGGCCAGGACAAGAACCCGGAGATGTGCCGCGTCCTGCTGACGCACGAGGTGATGTGCAGGTGAGTGCGGCGAGGATTCGCTCAATAATCTGCAAATGATTGGGATGCATCGACGTCTGATTGTAATCCACACCTTTGATTCCAACGTCTCGGGGGTGTTTGAAGTCGCTTCAGTTGCTCCCTGGAGCTTTGTCTTGGCGCTCGCGCTCGCGTCTTGCCACCCGCTCCAACCTGGGGGCAATTCTCCTCCTCAGCCCGCTCGCTTCGGGCTCCGCTTCGCTCATTTGTTTTTAAGCGTTTTCCGCGTGATTTTTCCACTACGCAGCTTTCATTTCGTTTTTGCGTATTTCGTTTTTCTTTTGCGCTGTTTGCTTTGTGCTTTTGCGGCCGCTTCTCCCGCTGCCTGCTTTAATATTGTTGACTTTTAAGCTTGTACTCTGCTCTGCTGTCCTGTCCGGCTAGTCTGTCTGTCTGTCTGTCCGCCTGTCTATGTGCCGGCCTATGCGTCCTTCGTTTTATTTTTACGCTCAAACGCACGCGAGCTGAAACGTATAAATGGCAGCCACTCACCAGGACCCCCTCTTACCACTTCTCCCCCCTGGCCCTTTGTTATATCTGTCTCTTTCTATCGCCATCTAGCATCATCATATCTCTGGGCAGTTCACCCTTCTAGCGCCCAACAGCGGCTGACAGTTGAAGGTTGCCTCGAAAAAGCAAAGAGCTGAGTGCGCTGCACGACCTGCAAATACCACGTAATATCGAAGAGCATTTCTCTAACTAAATTCGGGTCAGAGCCGACTACGGACAGTCTTGATATACCTATTAGATACTTGATATCCAAGCTGCTTTCTTTGCGAAGCATCCATAATGAGCCTCCATAATCTTCCATCAATAACAAGCATCATGAGATTACGATCAACGCAAACTTTCGCAAAAGTATTGAAATAAGTCTAATAAAGCTATTAAGCTTGATCTCCGAGAGCAAGCTACCCAGTTGATCCCAAAAGCTAAGGGGTATAAGAACGGCACGGCAAACGCACAAACACAAACAACAACAACAGCAACAAAAATTACACAGATTCGTCCCCTTTTGGACGCCCCACTCCCGCCCGCTGCCGTCTGTGTCTCCATCCTGGCACTGGCCACTGCAGCTTCGGGGTGTGCTGGCCGGCCATCTTTTATTATTTCGGATTGGCACCCAGTTTTTATGTTTGCGTAGCATTATCAAAACAAGGGGACAACGCACCAGCTCTGTACAGGGGTTGACTCTGCCGCTGCCGCTGCCTCTGCCTCTGCCCCCCTCTCCGCTTTTTTCTCTGCCTTTGCTCTCATATCCCCCATCCATACTGCTGGCTGCTACTCGTTTCAGCTTCAGCCTGGCCAAGAAAGCAAAAATCAACAGCTTCGCGTAACACAAAGCAAATACGCACACAATGGCTGCGACGCCGGCGCTGACGTTGGCAGCGGCAGTGGCAGCGGCAATGGCGTCTTCTTTATCGTTTGGCATTTCGCCCATTTTAGTCATCCATGTTTATGTTGCGCCCAGGACGATGCCAAAGCTCAAGCTTCAGCTAAAGCCACCCAGTTAGTGGGCCACCCCATGCGACCCTTCCCCGCTAGCCTGCTGCCCGGCCCATATCTCATGACTGGCCAGAGGCTGTGCAGCCAAAAATTACGCAGCCATTGAACCCAATTCGAGTGTGTGTCTGTATGAGTGACATTGCATGTGTGTGTGTGGGTGCATGGAAGTGTAGAATTTTACGAAATGCATATATATTTATAAAGTTGAAAAAAAACAAATATATTTTATTTTTAGAAATCCTTTCAATTAACTCCAATGTGATTTTTTTAAGTCGTTTAATCAAATCAAATATACACATATACATTTAAAAATTTTACATTTTAAATTGCAATTGTTGCAAAATGTTTAATATGTAAAAATAATATAATAAAGAAGAATATATTTCGAACTTATTCTTCTTTAATATGGGATAAAAATAAACTAATGTAAATATAATACATTAATTTATTAATATGCAATTATTTAAGTTTGTGAAAGCTTTATTATGTGGAAATAATATATATTATTAAAGAAGAAGAATGAAAATGTTTAATCTGTGAAAATAATGTATAATAATAATATATATTATTAAGCAAATATGATCTTAATAATAATCTTTTTCTTCCATAATATGGAACAAATATAAACTAATGTATATTAAAAAATTTTCAATTTTTATTTAAGTTTGTCAAAGCTTTAAAATTATTTATATTATTTTAATATTATTATAAAATAAAATATATTATTCTTTATGTTGTTCTCTTTTAAAATGGTATGTACTGACATGCTTTTTCAAAATGAAAGTTAAGTTATTCCAGTTTACTCCATTTCCAAAATAAACATTCAAGAATGTTAAATATATAATCATAAAACAGAGAAATGAGTAACAAAAAATTACAAAATTCCTGTAAAACATTAAAATTAAACTATACTTACCATCTTTAAACATTTCTAACTCATTTGATTATTCTTCGTTTCGCCTGCAGCCGCTGCTGTGATAAGAAGAGCTGTGGTAACCGCAACGAGACGCCGTCGGACCCCGTCATTATTGATCGGTAAGTAGTCAGAGCCCTTGCCATAGCCATAGTACTAGTCATAATGTCACTGCACCTCCCGGACCACTTCTGCCTCTGCAAATCCCCCCTTCCCCCCAGCCGAGACATGCCATACAAAAGATGACATTTTAAGCTGCTTTTCATCATCGTCGTGCGCTTTTTATTTTGCCGGCCTGCCTGCCTGTATGCGTATCGTTGATTTATTGGCATTATTATCAACTGCAATATAAAACATGATGCGCCAGCTGGCCAGATGGAGAGGACTGGGAATCGGCGAGACAGCCAGAGCAATGGGAGCTCTCTCTCTCTCTCTCTCTCTCTATCGCACTCTCTCTCTCTCTCTCTCTCGGTCTCAGTTGAAGCTCGTCGAGCTGCACGAAATAAAGTTCGTCAAAGTGGCAGAAGCAAATTCTATTTTCATAAATTGTAAATCGAGCCGAGTGCACACAGCAATCTGACACCGCCGCACTCTACCATATCCCTTCTCTCTGCACCTCTCCCCCTTCCGTTGCCCACCCTCACCCGGAGCCTGTCACGTGTCAGGCGAATTATGTTAATTGTATGCACATCCTTGCGGCTGCCACAGAGCGACGTTGATGCCACGGCCGCAGGCAGTTCCTGCCCCTGCCCCGTCCCTGCGAGGTCGCCAGCCGGGAGTGCGTCGCCTCTAATTGGCTTCGGAAATATTATTAGAAAGTACAAATTGTTTGTACAAAAATAAAAGCCGCAGCAGGCGGGCGGGCATTAAGTGGGCGGGGATAAGGATTAAGAATGTTCATTTTATTCAAGTAACTTGGCCTGGAAATTAATGAAACTGTGTCGCATTGCCTAGGCAATTGAGAATATCAAACGGAATTATTCATTAAACTGTGCTGCAAAATAGTAAAGCTTTAAATGGTTTCTAATATATATAAACATTTAATTATGTATATAAAAAGTCTTAAAATTACCAAAAAAAAAAAGTTATTAGTGTATTGCAAATTAAAAATATTTATTAAAAATATATATAAAGCTTTGGTTTCTTGTAGCGACAATAGAAAATATCATGTGCAATTAGATTTCTTGAATCTAAAGATTTTTGTGAAAATTCTAGAAAACAAAACTTATAATAATAATAATAATAATAATATAATACGCAGATTTTATTATATATTTAAAACGTAAATAGTTTTATTGAATAACAAATCCAATTCATGAAGCTATTCCTTATGGGAAATACCGATAGATATATCACATCTCGTACAACATCTAACTGCCTATATCAGTAGCACTATTCCGCGCGACAAATACATTCATTAACGCCCTAATTGTCATTCAGGGGATATTCAAACCATTTAGCAACTATTCCACCAGAGTGTCTCCTTTTCTGCGTTTTTTCTGAGTTTTTTCTCAGCAATTTGGCCTTCTTTGAATGAAGCCCTTGCCTTATAAGCATGCCGACTGCACGCGACCAAGTTGTGAGGCGATATCACTTGCTCAATTGAATCGCACCTTATGCAGATAATGATCGCGATCCGCGATCGGCGAACCGCGAACTGCGAACTGCGAGTATCGAGCGCAATCAGCGGCCTTAGCAGCATTGGGAATGCCTTCTGCGGTGGTCCTGCGATAGCCCTTCGGGTGTCCAGAACTATTTGACTATTGGCTGTGTGAGTCTGCTGCGATTGCCTGCCATGGTGGTATTCCGCGAAACCAGAGCAACAGCAACGGGCAGAGACTTAATGATTCTATTACACATTGCAACAGCGCGCTGAGGGACGACGAGACTTGCAGCCAGGCGGAGTGGAGACGGAGACGGAGCCCAGCACTGGCTGCTTGCTGGCAATCAGACCATAATTGGTGTCATAATTAAAATTAATTGATTGCCGTTGTTCTTGTTCTTGTGCCTGAGTCTCTGCTCCGCTTCGCTCTCAGCTTGCAAATTAGGAAAAAAGCAACGTGGCGAACTCGGAGCGAGTCGAGCGAGCGGAGCGAGTGGATCGAGTGCATCGAGTGGAGCGCGGCGAGATCAGAGCTGGCTGCATTTATGATCTTGTTAAAATTACTCAGCGTGTTACGTGCTCCACAATGGGGCAAAATGCCAATGCCAATGCATTCGATCCGCTGCAAGAACAGTTACAGTTATCGCCTACTGCAAACTCGTACTGCCAATCGCCTAGATCTGCCGACAGCCTGCATTCTGGATGTGGATGTGGATGTGGTTGCTGCTGCAGTGGCGGTTGTCCACGTGCGCAGGCGCGACACATTGCGCTCGATATTTACGATTATTAATTCATTTTTCGCCTGTTTATTTGCGCAATGCGATCGCGCTCGCACTCGCGCTCGCGTTTGCCTTGTTAGCCGCGTCGCCGTTGCAGCTGGCATTGACCAAATTGGTTAATCCCGTCGCATTCCCGTCGTCCAACTGGCAACTGACAACAGGCCAGTGGCCTGGCATCTCCGCCCGGCACATGTCGCATTTGTCAGCCGCGCTGTAACTTTTGTCGGCGATGCCAGAGCATCAAGTCGAAGCTGGAGTCGCAGCCAGAGGCGAGGCCCATCCAGAGGCGCATATCAATCACCAGTGCACACACTGCACACTCACTCCCCAATCAGAGCCGGGGCGGCATGGATCAGTCGGCAGCTTCGGCCGCCGTCTGCGCCTTCGCTCCGCCTCATTGATATGCCAGTAGATCATGCCGCCACAAGGCGATCCCGCGGCCTCGCGCTGCCTGGGATAATCTATGTGTTCGCAACTAAATTTTGCAAGGCCTACTGCGGCTAAAGCGCTAACTTGCCTGGGGGTCCCGCGTATTTCGCCACTCAACTCTGGGCGCAACTCCAGAGATCGAGGAAACTTGTCACTGCGCGCGCAACAATTGGAACTGATTGAAAATTCCGACTCGAAGCAGGCAACAGGCAGCAGCAACACAACAGTCGCCTGCATTTCAAAGTGCTTGGCTAAGCCAAAAACTGATACATATGACAACAACCAGAAGACAACACCAATTCCTCCTCCTACCTCGCTCCCAACTAGTGATGCTTCTGCTGCTGTCGCTGCCACTTGCTTGACGCTCGAACGTGTGCCGTGAGAGAGCAGCAGCAGCAGCAACATACACAGTAGCAACAGCAACAGTCGCGGCAACAGCTCGAAGAACAACAGCAACAACAAGACGAGGCCGAAGCTTTGCTCTCCACATGTTTTATTGATGAATTTCTGTTATTCATGCAACGATCTGCGGGCTTTAGAGATGCCGAAATTGTGCAGACAATGCGTGGAGCGCACAGTGGGGCAAACTCAAACATCGGTATACTAATCAATTGTGAAAATAGTTCGTTGATTTGGGGGAAAACATAAGAGTGCAGTTAATTATAATTTCCTTAAATTCTAAATATTTTTTAAATTTGGAAAATTAAACAATTTTAATTATTTTAAAAAATTAAACCATTTTGTTTGTTGTTATGTTTTTAGTTTAGACCCTAACAATTCAGACTAAATTTCTGCATTGGGAAAATCTTATTTTAAAAATTCTCATCTAAAACCGCTCAAAAATTAATTTGCTTGAAAAAATAAAAAAAAAATGTAAATTTTAATTGCTTGAAGTGCAGTGGAAATTCTTAATCTTACTCTTAAGAAATTACCTTGGAAATACATCAAATATGTAAAATTTGATTGCTGGAAAAAACTTTAATCCTTTCTTAAACATTAGTGAATAAATTCATTTTTATAGAAAATAGTTTATCTGAAATTTATTGTTATTTTACACCAAATATAAATTCGCTTACTTATAATTTATAATAATTTAAACTAGTCGAATTTCCATTACTGTATTCCACAATTTTAAAATCATTTGGCCAATAAGTAAGAAAAATTCTAGATCACGAAAAAATCTGTCTCGTTCATTAATTGATCCCCAATTTCGCTGTGTACGTTGCAATCATCAGTCACAGTGCCAAGAGAGATAACCGTGGATTTGCAATTACCAGCGCAGGTGAGGACAGCTCGGTTACAACTGCAGCTCCAGCTCCAGCTCCAGCTGCAGCTTGAGCTGGCAGTGGAGCTTTAGTACCAGGCGGGGACACCGTCTCGGTCTCGGTTTCGTTCGCCTTTTATTTATGATTTGCGAGGACACTCGAGCATCAAGCATTGTGTGCGGATCGATTGCAGTGCTTGTGCAGCGCGTTTTTGGTATGCGCTTCGTGTGTGTTCCATAATTAAGTGAATTTAAACCGCACTCCGGCGGTGGTCGACGCTCGCATTGTCGCCACCACTGTACACCGTGGGCTCTGGGCTCTGCCAGCGTTGCTGCACTCGGAGCTTCGTCAGCTTGTCCAACTGTGGCATGCGAGTTGTACCTGCCAATGTCGTCGCGGTGCTGCCTCTGCCAGCCAATGTGGTTGTTGCTGGCATTGTTGCTGCTTTCTGTGCTTGTTTGCGACACATTTCAGCGACTGTTTCATTTTGGTTTTTGACTTCAATTTTGATTAGCAATTTTTTTATAATTTGCTCGTAGTTTATTTAAATTTGTATTGCCTTTATTTTCTACTCGTTTATTTATATTTCTATTTTTATTTCGATTTTAATTTCATTTTGCATTACACGCATTCGGCAGGCCCATCTGGCGTATGCGTAATCACGCAAATTATGCCGCGCTTGCATTGACAGCAATCACACACACGCACACTCGTACACACTCGAGTGGAACACTTCTCGTGCTATTAACGATTATCGCGTGCCAAATGCCCGCTTCGACTTTTTAATTTGAGTGCGCTTCATGGAAAACAAAAAAATTATGAGGGCCACAGTCGATCGTACCGACTGTCAGATTCCTCTACTATACTTATTCATTCAAAATATCGTTTTTAAAAATTCTGCTATATTTTTATATTCCGAGATAACTAAATAAAGTTAGCAGCTTATGCCTGTTCTGCCTGAACATAGACTTGCACAAACCGCATATACCGTTTCCACCCATTTGCAACGATTGCAGGGTATACAAAACCATTTCAATAACAACAAGAACAACAGAGCGACAACCACGACGCCCATCTGTTGGGCAAGAGCTGAAAATTGCCATTTGGAAGAGTGGCCAACGAATCGACTGAAAATGGGAAATGGGAAATGAGAAACAAAAACCCAAGCGTACAATCCGAAATTTGCCGCTTTTGCATTTATCCACGTCATTGGCGTTTTCTTCGCTTTATTTCAATTTTCTATATTCCGCCGGAGCGACAAATAAACTAAGTGCAAACTCACGGACAAATGTGGGCAACTATGTCCCGCCCCCACACAGCGCCCACTTAACTCTCGTTCCCGTTCCCGTTCCCAGTCTCGACGGCGACAAATAGAATTGACATTTTGTGGTGTCCAATATGCAAAGCCAGCTGAATACAGTGACGGGCGAAAAAAGAGGAAATGTTCTTTGGCTGCCAGTTCAAGTATCGATTGAGAAGATATTCAATATTTGTGACTATATTATCCTATACATAAATCCAAGAGATCAAAATTATAAATTTATTTAGGTAAATAGAGGAAAAGGTAAACAAATAATATATTAATATAAAATATATTCAAATTTATTTAAATAAATAGATAAAAAGGTTAACAAATAATTTCAAATTCATTTAAATAAATAGATGAAAAGGTTAACAAATAATATATAAGTTGGAAAATATAAATTTAATTCAGGGAAAAAACTATTCTACAGTTTTCGATCACTAAAGACGCTCAGCGATCATAATAATAATAAATAACCAGAAACAGTGAAGGTAGTATTGTTGCAGACTATGTTTAATTTATAGAAATTTAAAATAGTATAAGTAATTACATCGCTCGCTCACATACCATGTCTAATACACTCGGACGCGACTGTTGTGCAGAGCAGAGCAGAGCAGACTGCGTGTGTCAAGCGAATGTTTTTGGCCATTGCATGCCTTGATAATCGCGCTAAAAACGATGACAAAACTGCTGCTAGTTGTGGCAACAATTTTTAATTTTCTAAATGCATTCGGGTTCCGCTGGCGCCCTCCTCCCCTCCTAACCGTTTCCCATACCATTCCGACCAGGTGACGGGGCTACAGCTGTCGGATGAATGCGGCGCGCTGCACGAATGCGAATAGCGAATGAATCGATGAATGGATGAGTGAATGAGTGCGAGCGAGGGACGCAGTTGTGGAAGAGTATGAGATACTCAAATATTCAAAGCGAGGCAGAAAAAATGAAACGCAGACACAAATTGTGACGACTCTTGTGGTCAGGCGTATGAAATATTGGGCAGACACTGACAGACAGACGAACAGACAGGCAAGCAGACGAATGCGCAGACGGACGGACGGGGAATCGATGCCGAGTCCATAACACTTAATTATCGATAAAGACAGGCGCTCGTACATTTGGCTTTTTATCGCCGGCCAGCAAATGCCAGACGGTCCCCAACCAAAAGCACTTGCGCCCCTTCCCCGCCCCCGATAGGATTGGTAGATGATGCACACTCCACGAAAGTCTTTGAAGTGTGGAGGAGCTGCACTTGATTCGCACCTCGTAAATCAATGGAGCAAAATTCGAATCGAATTGAATTTTGCATTTCAAAGCGTGCGCAATTTGCATATTTGTAGCCTGTCTATAGAAATTGAATTATTAATGCAAATTTCGCTCTTTCTCTATGTCCTGCGCCCTTCCACTTCCAATCTCTATCTCTCTCTCTCTCTCTCTTTCCCACTCTGTCCAAATTGTAACTGGCATTCGATGCGAATGGTTAGCTCCAGGGAAATGCAGTTTATTAAATCATAAATGTCTATTTTCAAATTGCAGATAAACATTTTGAAAATGCCTCTTCATCTGCGCTGTAACAATTCAATTCTTATCGCTCTATTAACGAGTACAAGTTTATTTACATGTATATATAAAAAGATAAAAGAGGGAATATGCTAAATTTAATTTCAGTGTGTTGTACAAAAAATTAATAATAATAATTATATATAGATAAAGATAATTGTTATAGCAGACTTATTGAGGTTTTAATTTATTTAGAGTTCCAAAGTCAAAATAAAATTTCTCAGTCAAAATGATCTTTATTCGATTTGTCATTTTCTTATATAAATAATTATTTTGAAATAAACTAAATTCAATTAAAATGAAACTTATAACGTATTTGGTGTAGAATTCAGTAAAATTATATACTTAATCTTTAATTTTAAAAATTTTGAATTGACTAAGAGCATTTTATTATAACCACGATAATCAAATTCAAATTCTCAAATTCTTTCAAATTGGTATTTTCTTTAAAAATAATTATTTTAAAATAAACAAAATGCATTCATTGAAAACATCAATCATTCAATTGTATTTTGTTCAAAATTGATTGGCATTTTAGACCTCATATTTATGTTTTAAAATTTCTAAAAACCACTCTTTTGAATTAAACAAAATTCAATGACAATGAATATTGTCTAAAATTGAGTAAAATTATATGCCTCATATTTTATTTTTAAACTTCTAATTAGCGACGAAGATTATATTCTATTAATAATAATAACTATAATAATAATAATTAAAATAATCTCACAAATTTAATTTCTTTTTTTTTTTTTGAAATAAACTATATTGAATATTGAATTGAAAACTTCATATTTTTAAATTTGGCTAAGAAGAATTCACTAAAATCACTGAAAAGTAAATTAAAAATTTCAGTAGAAATTCTAAATTGAAGTTCAGCACAATTATTTCTTTAATCAATATATATTTTTGAAAACGGCAGAAATGAAGTACGCGACACGAGTTCCAAAACAGACTGATGAGCCGCTTTCACGGCTCCTTTATTTATATCAAAATCTTATTCTAACTTATCTCTATATTAAGCTAAGGGGGGTTACATGAGTGCCCTAAGCGATAAGTGTGTATTTATATTTAGGGTCACAATGTGTAATGTTGCATTGCGTGGGTCAAGCTGCTGTCATATGCATATGCTGCGGACTCCTACACGCTGCGTTGGTCCGGCCTATCTCAAGTGTTGGACTGATTTATATTTAACCTTTTGAACTCATCTGCTTGACAAAGTATTTATTCGATTCAGAAAGTTCATTGCCTTCTAAACGTTGCTGGTGTCAAAAACTTATTTCTAGTGCATTGTTTATGAGTTGACAACGGCAAGAAACTAATCTTAGCATTCTAAACTTCATCTCAACTGCAGTGTTCAATCCATGTGTACTCTATAGGATTGAACATCCTGGCCCTGTTGAAAGGTGTACCTTTCAAAAAAATACATTCTTTATGTCTTGTTTTCTGGCCCTGCTAGATGGCCGTTGTTTACATAAGTCATATATTTCTTATGTCTTAATATATCTGGCCCTGCTAAACGACCGTTACTTATAAAATGACATTTCTTCTAAATATCTTAAATTGTATATCATTATTCTAAGCTATGCGGGGCAGGGCAATTGTGGCTGGCAAGAATTGTGACGGCATGCGGCATACTCGCTGGATGAGGATGATAAGTCCCACGACGACCCCAGCGATCAAGATCATTGCTGTGATGCTAAGAGAATAGTGAGCTGCATGGTGCCACTCCAGTTCGACCGGAAAACCCATAATCCGACCTTGGCGGGGAAGCTCTGGAATCTTGAATGCCTGGATACCTCCTTTTACCTCGATATGGTTCATCGCTGGAAGCTGGTCCGTTAGGTTTATCCTTGGTATCCAAAATGATACATCTGACGTCCGGTCCTCGAAAGCCCATAGACTGACATGCTCAGAATGCAGGTAACATCCGGCCTGAAGCTGCAGTATTCCTACGCCAGTGAGTTCCAATGTGCTTGTTTTGTCTGCACAGAACACATCCGCAATTATTTTGGTTGAGGCGGAGAATAACCAAGAGTTCGGTTGATGTAGTTGGTGCCAGGTTGTCTCAGGCATCATTACGTTTACATAGCATTCTTCGATAATGGGTGACCTTTTCGCAAGTAGAAGGACTTCACACTTGGTCGCCTTGTTACAATTGAAGAGAGGGTGACGCTGCTCGCAAATGGTTAGTTCCTCCATCTTCTGGCAGTGCTCCCAATTGTCTTCAGACATGCCATAATAAACAGTCCTCGCTTCATCCACTAGTATATATTTATACACGGGATTTATGCTGACGAAGCGCCCACTGTGTACCACAGGCAGCTGATATACTTGATATGCTCGCAAAATGTTTTGGCTGATCAGCGGAATCTTTACGTGGAACAGAATGGCTGACTTTGTTGTCCGGGCCTTCACTTTAGCAGTCCTTCCAAGCTCTAATGGATCCAAAGTAGGTAGCTGTAGTCCAGATGGCATGTTGAGCGTAATCTCCTGAATGTGCTTCTGGAACTGGGTAACGGGTAATAGGCTGTCCAGGAAATTTCCCTTCTTGTTCCACATCAGGTTGATGATGCCCTGCTGGAGATGTTCGAAGGCATCCATAGCCTGATTCAGCGTTTCGAAAGCTTGTAGAAACAATTGCTCATCGCCTACTCTGTCCGTGGCGTCTTTGATTTTCAATATGTTGTCGTCTATCCTCTGGAAATTTCCCCAGATTGCCTTGTTCTGCTTGTCGAGCACCTCCAGAGTAGCGTCTAGTACGGAGGACCGGTTGCGCAGTAGGTCCAGAAGGTATCCTTCATTTTCCCTGCCTTGGTCCACCCTCCGCATTAACTCTTCGGCCTGCTCTTCATCCATTAGACCGAAGACCGCACTATAGATGGACCCAAGTATCTGCAACGGCGCCCTTGGTAGACGCTGCTTGCCCGGTGTCCTTATGTGTTTAATGATATCGTCATGTTGTAACAGCCTCTTTGCTTTGCTGTCCAATGTCGATATCATTGAATTCACTTGTGCATCGTTTTTCAGTGTTTCGCCAATGTCCTGTGTCGCTGCCAACGCTTCGTCCACTCGGTATTTGAACGCGTCATAGTCCTCCATGTCCGCATGTATAATTATGTCCCACGATGTTCTTGACAGGCCGACAATTCCCTGATCTTCGTAAAATATCCCTGCCTTATCTCTGATTTGTGTTACATTTTGACAATTTGTGTTCTTAAAAATACTTAGAAATGCTAAGATACAAAGTATTAAATTTTTATTCTTAACCTTTCTTGGATTTGTTTGTCTACTTGCGGATACCTTATGTGGTATCTCGTTTCGATTATTGTTTTTATTTGAAATGTTTTTCTCATTTTCTTCCGTAGGAAAAGGACAAACATTGTGTGTGGATCTCATAACCACTCCATTGCTTGTCCTTACTTCTACCATTCGACAAAGTCCTATGATGGACTTTGTCACCCTGCCCCTCCTCCAATTGGTTTGAACCAAATTATCATCTTTTAAGAGAACTAGGGTGCCAGGTTCGATGTTCATTTTTGGATTTGCCCATTTGTACCTTTTTTGTAACTCGGACAAGTATTCCACGGACCATCGCTTCCAAAATTCTTCCGAATTTGCTTGGACTGCCTTCCAGTGGTCTCGGAACCCCTTATAACTTTTATTATTATCTGCGTCAACTATCGTTGACATAGCTTCTCCTAAGATAAAATGGGCAGGTGTTAACACTTGCAAATCATTCGGATTGTCGGACAACGGTGTTAAAGGTCTAGAATTCAAAATAGCTTCAATTTGTGTCATTAACGTAGTGAGTTCTTCGAACGTCATTACACCGTTTGACACCTTATCAAAATGCTTTTTTACTGATTTAACACATGCTTCCCATAATCCTCCTACATGTGGAGATCGAACTGGTATGTTCACCCATTCGATCTGTTGTTGTGTACAAAATTGTTCTATGTCTCCCTGCTGCTGCTTGAAACATTCATAAATCTCCTTCAGTGAGTTTGCTGCCCCAATAAAATTTGTGCCATTGTCGCTATATATTTTCCTCGGGCAACTTCGTCTACCTATAAAACGCTTTAGTGCGCCTATGAACGCGGCTGCTGACAGATCCGAGACCACTTCTAAATGTGCAGCTTTAGTTGCAAAACAAACAAACACGCATACATAAGCTTTATCTATTCTTTTGCCCTTTATTTTATGATGAACCATTATGGGGCCAAGAAAATCAATTCCTACATTTAGAAATGGTCTGGTCTGTATTACCCTATCTTCCGGTAGATTACCCATCATCTGATGAATCGACCTGGGCTGTGCCTTAAAACATCGGTAGCAACGTTTCACAACTTGAGTCGTTAGCTGCTTACCTCGCAGTGGCCAAAATTGTTGTCGCATTATTGCTAACAACCCTTGAGGTCCTATATGTAAATGTTTCCCGTGCAAATGCACAGTGAGAAGGTATACCCATTCATCGCTATATGGTAATAAAATAGGGTGTTTCGCGTCAAAACTCAGATGAGCATTCTGAATTCTCCCTCCCACACGAATAATATTGTTATGATCTAAAATGGGAGCTAATGATTTTATGTTTATTGATCCGGGCAAACATTCTCCTTTTTTCAAGAGTTTGTATTCACTGTGAAAATGTTCTTTTTGAATAATTTTCACAATAGTAACTAATGCTCTTTTTTTTAATTCCACCCAATTGGTTGTGTCAACTTTTCTACATTTAGCTATAAATTTTAGCACATTGGCTAAAACATTTTGTAGAAACTCAAAACTATTTTTGTGGTCAATTTTCCGGAACATTGAAGCTGAGTTGCTTACCAATGCCTTTAAATTTCCCTTTCTTTCGGGTACATCAAATGTTTCATCAAACTTTAATGCTGCCCTTGGGAGGTTAAGCCGTAAAAAGTCTGGCCCTTCAAACCAAAACTTATTCCCTACTAGCTCTTTTGGGAAAGCGCCTCTTGATATTATGTCAGCTGGATTATGTTTTGTATCCACATAATTCCAGTTTGACACTTCGGAATTGACTTTAATATAATTTACCCTATGGCAAACAAATGTTTTAAGTGTTGCTGGTTCAAGTTTTAACCAGCATAGGACAATCTTGGAGTCAGAGTAATATTGTATGGTGTCGAACTCCATTTTTAAGCTTTCCTTCACCTTTATTATTAATTCAGTCAATAATGTTGCCGCACATAGTTCTAAGCGAGGCAAAGATAAGACTTTTGTGGGGGCGACTCTCGATTTTGAGGTCGCTATATTAATAAAAGTTCTTCCGTCTGCACTACACGATTTTACGTATATGACGGCTCCATACGCTTTGGTGGATGCGTCACAAAAACCGTGTAGCTCAATACGGTCCACATTATCCCCAATTAGTCTTCTTGGTACCATTATCTTATTAAGTGTGGGTAGATCAGATCGTAACCTACCCCATGTTTCTAGTATATCTCCGGAAATCTCTTCATCCCAATCCTTTTTTTTCTTCCATAGCTCTTGGATTAAAATCTTGGCAGTTACTGTAACTGGGTTGACTAATCCTAATGGATCAAAAAGTCTTGAGATATCGGACAATATATTTCGCTTAGTTGGCTTTAGCTTGCATTCCCAATTGCATTTTATTGCAAACTTGTCAATATCTGGCATCCAAGCTACTCCCAGAGCTTTAATGCTATCTGCCTGCTCCTTATCAAACTCTAGGCGCATGCCTCTGTCGACTTTTGGAATATTTTCTAAGACTTGTGCGCTGTTGGAACACCATTTTCGCAAATGGAATCCTCTTTTTCTTAGCTCACTGGAAATATATTTTTGGATTTCCTGTGCTTGTGAGACACTATTCGCACCTGTCATTAGATCATCCATATAAAAATCGTTTTTGACAATGCTAGCCATTTTAGGAGCTTCATCCTCTATCTCTTCTGCTGCCTGTTGTAAGCATTTTACTGCTAAATATGGTGCAGCAGCTGTGCCATATGTCACTGTTTTTAGTGCATATGTTTTTAGAGGGTCATTTCGGTCCCATCGCCAGAAAATCAACTGAAACTTTTGGTGCTCCTTCTGTACCCAAATCTGTCTATACATCTTTTCAATATCCGCAGAGATAGCAAATTTATATTTGCGAAATCTCAGCAGTATATTGAAAAGATCCTCTTGCAGTTTAGGTCCAGTAAGGAGCACGTCATTAAGGGCTAAGTTATTCGATGTCTTACAAGATGCATCAAAAACTACCCTTAATTTCGTAGTCGTACTATCAGGCTTTAAAACACAGTGATGAGGGAGATAATATTTACTGTTTATTTTTTCTGGGCTCTGAACCTCAACCATGTGTCCTAAATCGATATATTCTTTTAAGAATAGAACATATTGTTCTTTCAGCTTCGAATTTTTCTCTAGCTTTCGCTCTAAGGTCAAAAACCTCTGTTTGGCTTGTGACTCAGAGCTACCTAATTGCATCATATTAGACTTAAAGGGCAATTTAACTAAGAACTTCCCATCCGAGCCTTTGCTTACATTATTCGCAAAGATATCCTCGCATAGGATTTCTTCCTTAGTAAATTTCGGAGCCTTTATATTGACTTCTTCAACTTGCCAAAATCTCTGAAGTTGCTCGTCTAAGCTGTCTAACCTTTCGGTTACTGTGCCACAAACTGCTGGTGATTCCTTTATCACCAACGGACCAGTGGCTACCCATCCAAACTCTGTTTTATTTAGTCTTATTTGACCATTATTCAGAGTTGTTGTACCTTCTAACAAGGTCTCATAGAATTGCTCAACTCCCAACAGCATATCTATTCTTTTTGGAATATTAAATGCTGGATCAGCTAAGCCTAAGTCTGAAGCCACTTCTCCTATTTCAAACCGGCGAGCCGGTAGCTCAGAGACAATATTTTTCATTACTAACGTTTCAATTTGTGTATTGAAACTGGAATTTTTGGATCTTATGTGAACTTCTAAGCACTCTTTTATATGTGCTGTTCCTCCAGAAATTCCTTCAATGGAAGTTTGAATTTTACTTCCTTTAATGCCCAGTTTCTTCTGCATAGCTGCAGTAAGAAAATTCACCTGCGAGCCGCTATCAAGCAGAGCTCGACAGTCATGCCAATTTCCGTCCTTATCTTTTACTTGAACTATGGCTGTGGCCAGTAAAATATACTTTTTTTTATCTCAATTACTGGACTTACTGACTGTGGCATTTTTCGCATTTTTGTTAGAAGGCTTATGCAGTAAGACATGATGGGACATTTTACAATCAGAACACACCTTTTTACAATTTTTGTATTGGTGGTCTCTGCCTAAACAGCGGCCGCATACCTTATGCTTAACCACCGTTTCCCATCTGTCTTGGCTATTTAAAGCCTTGAATTTATAGCAATTCTCCAAAGGATGAGCACCTTTGCATTTCAGTATGCATGCTTCGTCCTTTCGGAGTTTATTATTGCTACTGGGCCTTATTTGACTCGCTTCTAGAGCGAAAAATTCGTGCTCCAGGAATTTGAGCAGCGGCTCTAGCGACTGAATTTCCCTAGAGTTGCTGAGACCGCTCTCATATTTTGACCTCAATGGGTCACTTAATTTCCGTAGAAAGAGGAAATTAAATAGGCTCTGAAGAATATCTTCATTCTTCAAGCCCATGGCTTTTATAGCCTGGACATTTTCTTGGATCGTGTCCAAAAGAGCCTTAATGGTCGATGCTGAATCCCCGACATGGGGTGCATCGACCAAATTTTTCAAGTGCACACTCAGCACTGCTCTTTTGTTGTTGAATTTAGCATCCAACAAGGACCATGCAAGTTTGTAATTTGCGTCAGTCGGCGCCAAACTTGCTATGGTGGCAGCTGCGTCACCGTGTACCTTTGTTTTTAGGACGCACATTTTTTGTGCGTCCGGAATCATAGTTGATCCTATCAGTTGTTGGAACAACTCTTTGAAAGTCTTCCATTCCTCATATTTGCCAGAGAACGACGGAATATCGACTCTAGGCAAAGTGAATGGAAGACTCTCGCTTCTTGACCTAGAGGCAAGTTCCTCATAGACCTCGTTAAGCGAGAAAAAAGTTTCTGTCAGATCATCATCATCGTACTCATCCATGTACGTGATGAAAATTTCCTGACAGTTTTTCTTTGCTTGTCTCACTTCGCTCATGGGTTCATGTCCAGCCTTAACTCTATTTAAGGCTGACCGATATTCACCCAGCAAATATGAGAATTTTTTACACACATTTTTCGTGCGTTTATCACCCTTAGAGTCAGGCTTCCCGGCCTTCCCTAAGGGGTTAATGGAACTTAATAGTACATGTGTTTTATAAATTAAACCACGTACCTGCTCGCCGTACTTCTCCTTGAAGTACGGCGTCTTTTTTGCCTCTGCTGAGAGTTCGAGCAACCTCTTGTCGTTGAGCTCGAACTGCTCAGTGATGGCAGTCAACTCCTCCTTGTACAGCCCTAGCTGTACCGAGTCTGTCCGACTCGCTTCTGCCGCCGCGGTGTTGTAGAGGATTTCCAGGGCTCCTCCTAGAGCCTTCTGGGTTTCTATTAACTCCATAGTTGTCTCCATTTTTCCACAACACGCACGAAAATTTTTTTTTTTTTTTTTAAATATATTTTATTTATATATATTTAAAAAAAACAAACACACGGGTTTTTTTTTTTTTAAACACACGCGTACCGAAATTGTTTATAAAATTTAAATTTTACTTCACAATGTTCACTGATCACGTCGGGGTCACCAAAATGAAAACGGCAGAAATGAAGTACGCGACACGAGTTCCAAAACAGACTGATGAGCCGCTTTCACGGCTCCTTTATTTATATCAAAATCTTATTCTAACTTATCTCTATATTAAGCTAAGGGGGGTTACATGAGTGCCCTAAGCGATAAGTGTGTATTTATATTTAGGGTCACAATGTGTAATGTTGCATTGCGTGGGTCAAGCTGCTGTCATATGCATATGCTGCGGACTCCTACACGCTGCGTTGGTCCGGCCTATCTCAAGTGTTGGACTGATTTATATTTAACCTTTTGAACTCATCTGCTTGACAAAGTATTTATTCGATTCAGAAAGTTCATTGCCTTCTAAACGTTGCTGGTGTCAAAAACTTATTTCTAGTGCATTGTTTATGAGTTGACAACGGCAAGAAACTAATCTTAGCATTCTAAACTTCATCTCAACTGCAGTGTTCAATCCATGTGTACTCTATAGGATTGAACAATTTTGGTGAAAAATTGCTATAATTTAACAAGTAGTACATTTACTATTAAAGTAGGTATTAAATGGTTGCCAAATTCCTAAAACAACATTTTTCTTTATTTCATATACTTTAACAGAATTGTGCATCTTTGAGCGAAACTCCTAAAACATGCATTAATTCACAGTTAGGCTTAATTAAATTTTTCCAGCAATATCCAATTGTGCCTTATTCGCAATTTATGCTTAATGTCAAGGCTAAAGGCTTAAGATGTTTGCTAGGCTCATGCATCACTCGTAGCGTATAATAATTTAAATATACATTTACATTCAAATGTTAAGTGCTCCCCCGAAATACCATATAGTTGCCAAACACGCATTCCCTCGTTCAGGTCTGCTCACATGCCCGGCGGAGAACCCAATGAATTATCAATTATCCCGGGCCGGGCCAAAACTATCTGATGTGCATAATTGAAACGACCGCGATTCTATTTAAAATGTACAGCTCTGCAGCTCGGGCTGAGATTGACTGACTGGAGGGCAGACTGATTAGGCGGATTCTTGGGGAACTCAACTCGGCGTCGTCGTCTCGTCATCGCGGCATTTCCTCAGCCATTTACGCATGCTGCATAATTAATCGTATTAAAAGCGTTAACTGACAGTCAACATACACACGCACACATACATACACCCACACACATACCCACACTCATACTTCCACACACTGGGGGTAAATAGTTAGCATAATTTGCGCATTTCAATAAGGTCGATAATTTGATGCTTCAGTAGTTCGCCAGAGGTTACAGGAAGCTGGGGCTTAAGCTTAGGCAAAGAGCAGCAAAAGTTAAGGGCAATGACGCCGGGGCCAAAACAAGCGCACACAAACACGCACACAGAGTTAGAGATATAAGCATTTCACACATGCAAAGATACACAGATACAAAGATACTTTCGCATTCGCTCGTTTTGTTGCTGTATCTTTGTCTGCTTGTAGCTTTTATCGATGTCTGATATTTAACCTCGATATGGTATTTTTATGGCAATACAGGCACAAATGCTCACACACGTACACCCACACACACACACACACGCACGGCACGCACATGCGTGTGCTTACAAAAATAATCAGTTTAAAGATGAAGAAATCGCAAACAAAAAAAAAAAACAAAAAAGCTGCCATTGTTGTTGCTGCTGCCGCCTTGGCCTGTTCCCGGCAAAGCCAAACAACAACAACAACAATAGCAGCAGCAGCAGTTACGAGGTATTTCCCTGGTCCCAGCGGCATGACATTGAATCCCAGAGCAACCCCCAGCATGGCACAAAGGGAAAACAAGACGAACCCACAACAAACACACAACTCTCCCAAAAGCCAAAGCCTCCAGTACACCCCCCCCCCCTGCCTGTCACTCTCTCTTTGTCTTCTGCTGGCACTTCTCAAGCCGCTGCTTAGGGAGATTCATTCACGAAATGAACCCAGTCAAAGCTCCATTCCTTGCGAGAAATCTCACTCGAAGTTCCACTCAAAACCTGCTCTCTTTCGCTCTCTCTCTCTCTCTCTGTTGTTCTCTCTCGCAGTGTCTGCGAGGATTCTCGGGGATAAGCGAAAGTGTTTTCAACAAGTTCCATACAAATGTTTTCTCTTCCGGCGAAAAGCATGAACCACAATGAAAACGAAAGCGTAGCAAACACAAATAGCAACAACAACAACAACAACAAGAGGCAGAGAGGCATAGAGGCATAGAAAACCGCCCCCAAAGTCTATTATAATACAAAGACCCAAAAGCTATGAACTCTCAACAAGGCGAAGACGTTCAAGTCCAAGTGCGATTTTGATAAGGATTGCAAGGGTAGCAGCTGAAAAGGCGCGCGGGGGGGGAGGGAGGCGCAGGGGTAAGGACAAATCTTTGCAACGGCTTCTTGGCTTGTGGGTAGCGGGCAGAGGGGCGCCTCTCTATGTTTGGGTCTTGTGCGTGCGCCGCGAAGCGTGCAGCGTTAAGCCGAGAAAGAGCATAAATAAATAAGAGCCCGACAACAATAGAGAACAGTAGCAGTAGCAGTGGCAGTGGCAGTGGCGCCCCTCCCCTCCCCCAACAACAACAAAATGGTGACGTCGGCCGCCATGTTGTGTCTGTGTGCACTGGTGTGTGTGGGTGTGTGTGTGAGTGTGTTTGTTTGCTGCGTGAAAATGCCATAGAAATGGCGCCAAAGTAAGTTTTCGCATTACGCGCTGTAGGCGCTGGCACCTCCTCCCCGCTGCCTCCCCCTGCCACGCTCCGCTTCAGCCCATAGTCATTGACTTTATGCTGCAATAAAGTTGAAAATTTTGAATATTATCGTTAGTGAAAAATTAGCGCCAAGTTGCCCGCAGCGTCGCAGCTGCAGAAAGGTGGGGAGGAGCAGCAGCGTCTCCCCTCTCCTCTGCTCCCCTGCAGTGTGCTTTCACCTGGCGCGCGCCAAAAGCGCTGCCGGCTCCATTCTGTTGACGCCTGACTCCAGCATCATTCTCTCTCTCTCCCTCTCTCTGCCGATAACATCGCCGACAGCTCGAGAGACCCAAAGCAAAGGCCAAAACCCAAAGCGATTTATGCACGTTGTTCGTATTCATCATTATATGTTGTGCCAGCGATGCAAAGATAATGCTAACAGATACTCCTGGTGTTGTTTTTGTCGTTGTTGTTGTTGTTGTTGATTCACAAATTCACAGTTAATCGCTGTGAACTGTGAAATTTGCCTGTGGGAATGAACTTTGTGCGCACCAAAAGTGTGGGCGATTATCTCAATTTGACAACGTACAGACAACGGTATAAACAATAAGATAAACAAAATTTATCAAAATATATAGATATTTAAATATTTCAAAATATTTAATAGGCTAATGAAAATGAAAAATTTCGAAACCTTTTCTATCTTAAAGAATTAAATACACAATAAAATCAAAACAAATTTTCAAAAATAATATATAAATTCAAATATATTGTATTCGGAACTCCTGAATTAACATCAGCGAAATTATTATTCTTATCTCTGCAATAAAGAAATAAGAAAGCTTCCCTTTCTTAAAGAATTAATTCAACATAACAAATAATTAATTAAAATATTTAAACCCAAATTTAATGTACCAAATACAAAATGCTTAAAATCAGCGAAAAGACTATTTGTACATCAAGTAAAAATCAAGAGTCTCTCGCTTTCTAAAAGATTTAGAACAACGCATAAAAATAAAAACAAATTCAATTGAAATATATTATACTCAAATTTAATGTTCCAAATACTAAATGTTTAAATTAAGTGAAATTATTATTCGTTTATCTGCAAATCTGAAAAATTAAGAGACTTCTCAAACCTGACAGATATACATCATTTTTTAAGATTTCCTTTTTTTTTTTAAATTCGATTAAATTCAATTTAATCCCATTTCTGCTAAAAATAGCTGAAGATCTATAGTCAATTTATCTATGTATATTAATAGATATCTATGTATATTAATAGATAAATGGACTATAGATGATGATTTCTGAATACTTTTTTAACTACAATAAACAATTTGGAAACCCCTAAAAGCAACGAGATAAAGCTTTCATTTTTTCTTTCTGTTTCTTAAATTCGAATAATCTTCAATCGTTTCTCAGGTATAAGCTAAAAATAAATAATATAAAGACTGTAAATTATGATCTTTGAATTACAATATTTCTTCAAAATAGATTGTTTAGACAATACTCGACTTCTTTTTAAAGCAGGTATAAAATAACTGAGTTTACATTAATTCACGTAGAAAATTCACGTAGGAGAAAGTGTTTTAATAATTTATTTCAAAATTCAAATTCAGTCAATTTAAATTTCTAAACTGGACTATCTATTTTTACCAATACGCAATTACCTGAACGTCTCCTGGCTCAGCTTAAAATCGAACTCTGGGACCTCGTCAGTCTCCTTCTCGCTCCCTAGCAGCCCCCTCCCTGGCCAAATATGAATGACCAATTATGCACTTCGTTGGCTCTACGTGCTTCAGCTGCCAATGGGTTCCGTGGACGACGTTTTCCGCCATTTTGCTGGCCAGGCCAATGTCATGTGCGGGCATTTGATGATGCGTAGCTTTTCATTAAATGAAAATTTCGCGTGGCTGGCAACTCGCCAAGGGAGGAGCTGGAGGTGGAGCTGGTACTACGACAGAGTTAAGCGCAAACTTTGTTGCCGCAGCCAGGACGAAGATGGAGACACTTTGATTTATTGGCAGGACGCGCGCTGAATTTTTAATTGCCCGCTGAACGGCGTAGAAAAAATACCAGCAGAGACAGAGAGAAAGAAATAGAAAAAGAAGTGAGAAGAAAGAGAGCGTGCCTTGAAGGTCCGAGTGCTAGAAATCCTGTCAGATTAAATTGAATCAGCAAGGATTCCCACAGACTGCACAGTTCCAGTCAGGCGGCATATGCAAATGGGAATCCAGGATTGGAGGCAAAGAGGGATGGAGGACAAGGGGAATGGGGAAGGAGCAGATTTATGCGTCCTGTCAGAATATTTGGAAACATTGTAATTCAAGCGTGAGACTCGCAGACAAGTCCCTGCCCACGCCCGCTTCTCAGAAAGTCAATTAGCTGCCCATAAAGATCCTGTGGATCGAAATGACGGGATCGGCTTCGGCATCGGCATCGGGGATGCTAGTGAAATTAGTAGCGCGAGTGATCCGTAAATGAGTTGCGCCAGTGCACCCTCAATCTCCACTCGCTGCAATACGTATTCAAATTTCAATGGCGCGCTGACGGCCCCGAGGACTGCAGTTGCATCTGCGAGGGTTCCTTGTGTGTAACTCGATATTGTATCTGACAGATACACGGCGCTGCGTACCCTCGGGACCGGCGATGGCCGTGTTAATGATGCTGCTCATGCTCTCGCGCATTGTTGTTGCTGTTGTTCATGTTGTTGTTGTTGTTGTTGCAGAAAAAACAAACTCGAAAACACGAGGCACACACATCAACACACATCTGTTTCCATTCCCTTGCTCCCGTCCTCCCTCAAGCTTGGCCTCAACAAGTTCACAATCAGCGCGAGTGGCCGTTTACGTAAAAGTACATAGGCACACACACACATACACACACACTAAAATACATACATACATATATGTTTCAAAATCGAAACACCATAAAAACACTCAATTATTTTGCCCTTGTCTAAAATGGCGCGATAAGACGCGTGTATGGTATAAAGTGCGCGCTGTTATCGACTTCGGTTCGACATGCACAACTGGAGAATGTCAGAAGTATGCCATACTACCCAACACAATCCGATGAGAGGCTGAAAACATCAAGTAGCCAACATGAAAACACAGAGTTCCATCGACAAGTTGCTCGCGCTCGAGCTGGACTCCAGGGTATCATGTGACAAAATGACAAGCATATTAGGCTAATTTTCGAGCTCTGCTCGCCAATGTATTTTGTTTATTTATAGCAAAAGCATATCTACAGCTCTGCGAACCTCTTATTCAAAATAGTTCGATAAGCCTCAATTAACACTCGAAAAATAATGCTGATAGCAAATTGGGGCTGAGTTTTTCTTCGGCTTCAATTCAACTGATTGCAATGGAAAATAAATAAAGTAAACAAATGAGCTGCTGGGAAGTGTTCCACGTACGTACGTACGACTCTTACGACTTCCTAAGCATCGCATAAAAACGGACATATATTTCACCGACTGCCGTGTAACCCAAGACGAACACCTTTCAGCGAGGGGTACTTCGCCTCTCAAGTACTTTCCCCGAGCACAACAAATTTATGACACGCCGCCAGTGTATGCAGATGTCTCTGTCTCCGGCTCCGTGGCTGGTACACGCCCCTGCACTAATTTGTACAATTTGTCGAGTGAGAAACAACAAAAGTGCCACAAAAAAAAAAGAAAAAGAAAGAGAAAGATGTGAAAATTGCTGCCAATTCGACGAGGCGCCTCCCCGCCGCGAGAACAGCGGCAAAATATTATTTCAGCAAATAAAATCAACGTGTGGCACGCCAGGGGAGGCAGCCGAGGGCTGCAGGCTCTGGAGCGATATGACGACTTTGTTGGCTATATTCAACCATTTAAATGCGCGACACACGGGTGTCAATTTCGAATATCCTGCCCGCAGGCCACACCATCCCATTCTGTCACCCCGCCACCGAGTCCGAGTCCGAGTCCGAATCCGAGTGCGTGGCCCTGCGCTTATCGCACGCTGCGATGTCGCGCCGCGGGCACTGACTGGTCCAAGTCCGTGCCGTGGCAGGGGGCAGCAAGTGGCTCTAGCCCGAAGCCAAACATCTGCTGCGAAATGTGGCACCAGTGGCAAGTGGCAAGCGGAAGCTGTAAAAGGCGCACTCGATCATTAGCAGCTCGTAAAGGAAGCCTCTATAATATCGACTGATGCGATGTCAATCTGTTCGCTTATCAGGTCGTAAATAAGGCGTCTATAATTCGTTTTGTATTATATCATATAATATATATCATATTATAGAATATTATGGAATAGTATTTTATAATAAAACCATTGTATACTGTAATACTACAGTGGCGTGGAAGTCTGAGTAAATTTTTGCAACTAATGAATGTTGGCCCGCATAAAAAAGTTATTAGTAAACCAAATCAACTCAAATTGTTTGCGTTTATTCTTTAAATATTTATTAATAAACTCATATACAAAACATAAAAAAATCATTGAGAGAAGTTCTCTTAAAAAAAAAAAAACAAATAAAAGATTTTTTAGTAATATTTTGTTCAACATTCAATAGTTGCAAAATGTACTCAGACTTGTGTATGTTTTTATGTTATGTATAGTTCTGTTATTTAATTTCACAGAATATTTTCTAATAGTTCATATCAAAACCAAGCTATAACATTTTATTTAACCTAACATTATATAATTCATTGTCTGACTACAATAATTACTAATAAACCTATACAAACTTTATTTATTTGCAGCTTTTTCCTCAAATTCTTCTTGAAATGCAATCAAAATTGCCTCAAAAATGCGGGCAACCCCAGAGACATGAGAAGATTTCAGGTGGGTTATTAAAAAAAATTAATAAAATAATAATTTAAATATATGGTATTAATTATATATATGCAGTTTGAACATTACCTTCGACATTTGATCACAATACTCCCTGCAAAATCTTAAATATAGTAAGCTAATTTTGCCCCCTGTTCCGCCCGCAGGTCGTGATCTCCACCCAAGTGGCCGTGGATGGGCCACTGCTGGCCATCTCGGACAACATGTTCGTGCACAACAACTCGAAGCACGGACGCCGCGCCAAGCGACTGGACACAACGGAAGGTACAGGCAACACATCCCTGTCCATTTCCGGTCACCCCCTAGCGCCCGACAGTACCTACGATGGTCTGTACAAAATTCCAATTACTCGATCATTAGTTAGATCTCTATTCGCTAGTTTCGAGCTTCAGTTCTGTTTTTGTTTTTGTTCTTCATTATGATTTCGATTCCGTAGCAATTGGCAACTCGTCGTTCATCTTCGTTTCTTGTCATTCCCAACCAATGTCCGCACACGCGCGCACACACACACACACACACAATCCCACTGACCATCGCTTGTTGTTGCACATTCTGCAGGTCTCTACCCGCCGCTGCCCGTGGCCACGCCCTGCATCAAAGCGATATCGCCCAGCGAGGGCTGGACCACCGGAGGCGCCACTGTCATCATCGTGGGCGACAACTTCTTCGACGGCCTGCAGGTGGTCTTCGGCACGATGCTGGTGTGGAGCGAACTGATCACATCCCATGCGATACGCGTCCAGACGCCACCGCGCCACATACCCGGCGTCGTCGAGGTGACGCTCTCCTACAAGAGCAAGCAGTTCTGCAAGGGATCGCCCGGTCGCTTCGTCTATGTCTGTAAGTATGGTAGTTGCTGATTGCTGATGATGAACCTAACCTAACCTAACTTTCACCTCGCTCTCCGCCGATCAAGCAGCTCTCAACGAACCCACAATCGACTACGGCTTCCAGCGCCTGCAGAAGCTGATTCCGCGCCATCCTGGCGATCCGGAGAAGCTGCAGAAGGAGATCATCTTGAAGCGTGCAGCGGATCTCGTGGAAGCGCTCTACTCCATGCCCAGGTAAGTGCCTAGAGCGCAGCTCCAGCCCGACGGCGTCTAATGCTCTCCCTGCTGCAGCAGATCGCCTGGCGGCTCCACCAGCTTCAACTCGTATGCCGGCCAGCTGGCCGTGAGCGTGCAGGACGGCAGTGGCCAGTGGACGGAGGATGACTACCAGCGCGCGCAGTCGAGCAGCGTCAGTCCGCGCGGCGGCTACTGCAGCAGCGCCTCCACGCCGCACAGCTCGGGCGGCTCCTATGGCGCCACAGCGGCCACCGCCGCCGTTGCGGCCACTGCAAATGGCTATGCGCCCGCACCGAATATGGGCACGCTTTCCTCCTCGCCCGGTAGCGTCTTCAACTCCACCTCAAGTAAGTGCTGCCATTTAATATACCCCTGAAATAATCCCTTTAACAGTTGAACCCTGAGATCAACAAAGTCGTCTTAGGGCCCTTATTCGAAGTGCCTAAACTCATGTGCCTCATTTGCCTATTAGGCTTTTTGGTATTATAATTTATAGTAGATCTTGGGTATTTTTTTTATACGCGTCGAAGTCAGCTAAGTTACGAGAGGTCTACTAAAACCTTAGACCTTAGACCTAGTGATATAACAGCTTAGGGTAGATCTTCTTATTATTTTCTACTGCCTATAGTAACTTCTAATAGAGCTATGATTAGCTCTTCTTGAACATCAAAATATCTAGCAGAATATTTTTTACAAAACACATCGACCTTACGACGATACAGGCTGTCTGCATATGTAGAAAAAGGTGCTCCCAGTAAATAACCTATGAGAATTAATTATCGGAACCCTATGCTTTTTTGCTTATGGAATTGAAGCATACTATTATTACGTCATAGTTTCGTTACGTTCTGCTTAAGTTAATACAGCTTGACTAGTTACTACTCGAGATACCGACACCCACTTCAACCCACTCAGTTACTCCACTCTACTTAACACCTCCACCCACTACACCCAAATACAACAACAACAACAACAACAAAGTGAAAGAAAATTGCTCAGCAAGTGCCTTTTCGCCATTAATCCCAACAGTGTCCGTGTCGACGCCTTGGCACTCGGCCCTTGTGCAGCATCATCACGCGACCGCCGCCGTCGCGCACCCGCACCACTATCCGCATCCGCACCAGCCCTGGCACAATCCCGCCGTCTCAGCAGCGACAGCGGCGGCCGTTTAGGTGCAGTGAGGCAGCAGGACGAGGCAAGGATGTGGATAAGCATGAGGCAATAGCGCGGAGTTTCGAGGTGGCAGACTGCAGCTGCAGCTGGGAGCAAACAACACGCCCACGAACACACACACACACACGCACACTTACACACTCAAACAGGCACAAGCTTATCGCTAGCAATGACAGCGACGCCCCCAAATGCAGCAATGCAGCAGCAGAGACAACAGCAACAACAACACCAACAGCTACAAGCGGCAGACAGCGTTGCGCGTCGATAAGATCGTCGAGAGGTTGTGCTTCGTGATTGGGAATCGACTGCAGTAACTGCCATTAAACACATTCACCACAACCACAACAACAACAACAACAACACACAGCCAACACACGCCAACGGTATTTATAATTTAAATTAAAATTTAAATATTTTTAAAGAAAATCGAAAATTTCAATTAATACTTCAGTTTTGTTAAACTCTTAAGTGCATGGGTTAAGGGTTAATATTATCCAATTGGAATATAATCTCGAGTTTAAAATTTATAGCATACCTTAGGGTGTTTTCATTTTTTTTATGTATTTTTTTTTATTAAGAACATGTACATATATTTATTAATGATTAGCGTACTGTCACCAGTGTGGCAACTTAATCTAATATTTACATTGCATTTAATAAATAGAAGTTGACAGAGACTCAAAAAAAATTTATAATATGCAAATTCTTAACAATTTAAAATTAAAAAAAAAGAATGAGAATATGAAAATTCTTAAAAATTTAAAATTTTTAAAATACGTACTTATTCTTTGAAAAAAATTTTAGGTTAGAGCTGTTAAAATGTTGACCAGTAGCATTATAAGACTTCCCCAGAATAATAATAAATTGTTAGAAATTCTTATTTAATGGTTGCAGAGTTGCAACTAACTAAGAGTAACCTACACTCAAGAGTAAGAGTATATATATATTTTTTTAAAATTATATACTTACATTAAATGAACATACAATTCCGTTTCAAATCAAAATAACTAACCACACTTTGCTTTTCTTCTTTCAGGGGTCAGCAGCTTGAGCTTCAACCCGTTCGCCCTGCCTACCTGCAATACACAGGGCTATAGCACCAGCCAGCTGGTGACATCGACCAAATAATATTATTACTAAACGAGGCTATTGGCCGCTGTAGTCCTTGCCACGCCCACACCCAAGCCCACGCTCCGCAAAGTTACCAATGAGAATCAAACGAACAAAAGACGCTCGAAAGTGCAATACGCGATGCAAATGTTTCCCAAAATTAACACTACTACGAACACCCATTGAATATTTGTTGTGTGCAAATATGCAAGCGGGAGAGAAAGAGAGAGAGAGATATTTATACCTTTCATTGATTGAGTATTTTTTTAAATTTGTCCTTGTAAATTAATGAAAAATCACTGAACGTTTTAAGCCCATATCAAATTACTATATACATATGAAATACACGGCAAATTCATATCAATCGTGGATCTCGATCCGCGTTAGACCTATGAAATAAGAGTTAATGTACTGCAGTGTCCCTTGGTCCCTTATCGAAACTGAATCGAGCGCTAAATTGCTTCCGATTCGGTTTGGTGGGTAACACTTCAGACTCGCTTGATTAATCGATATATATAGTTTGTACATATATATCAAATATTTATTGGATGTAATAATCGGAACTGTGAATAGAACAAATTATACCAATTTACATAGCTATACCTATGATGATCTGAAAGTAATACGAACATACATATTATACAAAACAAAATACAAAATTGAACAAGTGAAGAAAGCTACAGTCGAGTGCACTCGACAGTAAGATACCATTTACCTTTCGCTGTTAAAAACTAATTCTTAATATTAATTACTTTTATTCGGCGAATAACAATGCATCGCATATTTTCGAGGACAAATTCACATGCTTTGACGCTAATGGCACATGCCGACTGCACACTGACTACACGACGACTGTGCGTGCGCAGTCGGCGTGCGCAGTCGGCGTCGGCGTCGGGCCTCTACTGCTGTGAGCGAAACTTCTCGTGCCTATAACTTCTGTGTTTATTGTCCGATCGGATTTAAATTTATAGGGTTGGTCAAAATTATTATTATCTACAATAATACCTAAAAAAAATTTCGGAAACTTTTCTACTTTTCCTATAATTTGATTTACCGATTTACAAAATCGATTTTTGGGGGCGGTAGGCGTGGCATCCAAAAGTTGAAATTCCGCATTCTCTGTAATGTTACCAGGCACCTTACTTCCAAATTTGGTGCTTCTAGCTTTTCTAGTGTTCTTTTAAACTATAAAAATGTGTTTTTTAGAGGCGGTGGGCGTGGCATCCAAAAGTCTAAAATCCAACTTCTGCATAATGTTGCAAGACAACCCCCTACCAAATTTGGTGCGTTTATCTCTTTTTGTTATTGAATTATTTGGAAAAAATCGAAATACGCATTTATCGATTTGCGGAGGCGGTGGGCGTGGCACATCAAGTTTGAAATAAACTTCTTGTGTGTATTGAATACACGCACACTCCCACCAAGTCTGGTGCCTCTAGCTCTTTTAATAGCTGAGATCTGTGTGTTCATACAGACGGACAGACGGACAGACGGACAGACGGACAGACGGACAGACGGACAGACGGACAGACGGACAGACGGACAGACAGACGGACATGACCAAATCGACTCGGCTATTGATGCTGATCAAGAATATATATACTTTGTATGGTCTGCCACGCCTCCTTCTGCCTGTTACATACATTTGCACAAAGTTAATATACCATTTTTTACCCATTTTCAATGGGTAAATGGTATAAAAATTCATAAATTTTGGATATATCTAAATGCTTGTATACGAAAATTAAATACCAAAAATATATATACAAACCAATGTATCGTACACTGAACACGCTCGGAGATCGATCATACAACGATCTCCGCACATGCCATATCATTTTCGAAAAAATTATTCAAACCAATTTTGAAGAACTTAAAGCCGAAACGTTGTCGTACAGACACAGTAGAAAACGAAACCATAATCAAAATGATATATACCTACTTACAGACATATACATATACAAATAGCTGGGCTGCATACGGCTAGCAAATTAGACCCGAGTATATCCAGTCTATCTAAGCTAAATCGCATTGTACTTAACGAATTAACTCCAATCGAAACGTACTTATCAAACTTTTGGCAGTCATACCGTGCACTTAATCGATCCCATCAGAACTCACTCACAAATATGATAAAGCTAAACTCCATTTAACCATCATACGATTTAGACATCCGCTATTTGAAATCGAAGATTAATCAACTACCGATATAATGCCCAACACTTGTTGACTAGACTTTAAGGGAAAGAAGAGGAAGAGCGAATACACAGAAATGATAAGCACATGCATACATATATACACATATACATAGGTATACATGCGTATATCGTAGATCGATTCGAGACGATATTTGGGTGCATATACTACTTGGTAAGATTATTGTTTATTACTCGATCTGTAGGGTCTACCGTAACTGGCATTGTATTATAAAGGCGCGTATGTATGCGCATTATTAACACCTAATTGAGCAGAAACAATATTGCATAAATGATACGAACATATTTCTAGCTGTAAGCATTGCGTAAGCCATACAAATTAGCTCCTGAATCGATTTGTAAATTATAACTCTAGTAATGCTCTCTGTTTTGTAAATCTTAACAAGTTATTTAAATAAATTTATTTAAAATATAAATAAACTCAAACCAATCACGACATTTAGTTTTCTTAATGCTTCGAAACTAAGTTTATTCTTACGGAAAAGGAAGTAAGTAATAAATTTTATTTTCATATATTTTTGTTTAGCTATTTATAATAAATATATACAGGGTTGCCCATATTCGACGGACCCATGCAGCATTTTCCATCGTTTTCGCCAACATTTCGGCCGAAATAGCGGCTATTTCTTCACGAATGTTGTCCTTGAGCTCTTCTAGGGTCCTTGGCTTGTTAACGTAAACCTTTGACTTCAAATATCCCCACAAGAAGAAGTCAGGCGGCGTCAAATCGGGCGAACGCGGTGGCCAGTCCAAATCACCATTTTTCGACACCATTTTCGTCCGATCGCCTTGGTCGACTTTTATTTGGCCTCTTCGGATTAGAAAGAGCCTCACCAGTCGTAAATTTTTCGTATAAACGCTTAATGGTGTTCTTAGAAGGCGCACTTTTCACATTTTTTAATTTTTTAAAAGCACGTTGAGTTTTCACAATTGACTTGTTCTGTTGAATGTAAATTTCAACTATTTCAGAGCGCTCGCGTGGCGTGTATTGTTCCATGGTAAAAATCTGCTTGGACTGACGCTTCAAACGCGGTATGTCATTAAGCGATCTGGCATCTCTGTCAAAAGTTATGGCGTCGTCAGATGGGTCCGTCGAATATGGACAACCCTGTATTATACTAGCAAACCCGGCGAACTCCGTTTCGCCACCAGATGGCTATATTTCTCCCAGTCGTTCTCCCAGTCCCTCTTCTAGTCCCTTTCCCAGTCCCTCCCCCCCAGTCGCTCTTACAGTCGCTCTCCCCAGTTCCTCTCCCCAGTCCCTCTCCCAATTCTTTTCCCAGTCGCTCTCCCAGTCCCTCTCCCAGTCCCTCTCCCAATCCTTCTCCCAATCCTTCTCTCAGTCCCTCTCCCAGTCCCTCTCCCAATCCTCCCAGTCGCTCTCCCAGTCGCTTTGCCAGTTGCTCTCCCAGTCCCTCTCCCAATCCTTCTCCCTCTCCCAGTAACTCTCCGAATTCTTTTCCCAGTCCCTCTCCGAATTCCTTTTCCAGTCGCACTCCCAGTCCCTCTCCCAGTCGCTCTCAAAGTTCTTCTCCCAGTCCCTCTCCCAGTCCTCCCAGTCGCTCTCCCAGTCGATTTGCCAGTCCATCTCCCAAAACTTTTCCCAATCCCTCTCCCGTATATAACATTTTTGAAAAGTATTTTTTGATAATTTTTTTTAAGAGATTTTATAATCAAATTTATTGCTTATAATATTTTATTTATTTATTTTTATTTTCAAGGTACCTTTGACGAACACGTCAAAGTATAACACACCTAAACACATTATTTGTAATACATAAACAGTCTACTTTTGTTCACCAAGCAGCAAGGTACTTTTATTTATTTTAAAATATATTAAAGTTCCTTGTTGCTCGGTGAACAAAATTAGACTAACTATTTATTATGTAAACTGTGTATAGGTGTGTTTTACTTTGACGTGTTCGTCAAAGGTTCCTTGAAGTGGCCGGGAAAATTTGTATGGGAAAAAGAGAATGGCTATTTTTAGAGTTTATTTAGAAATAATTATAATTTAAAACCATAAAAAAACCATCCATGACAAAAGCAAGCTCAGTTGATTTGGTGGCAGGCATATTTTTTTTTAATTTTGATATGACTTGAAGTCATAAAAAGTAGATAACAACATCGAAACTAATACAAAAGAAACGCGCAGGTTAGTGGCCGAGGGATTTTAAATTTTTAAAATAAATAAAACTACCTTGCTGCTAGGTGAGCAAAAGTAGACTGTTTATGTATTACAAATAATGTGTTTAGGTGTGTTTTACTTTGACGTGTTCGTGAAAGGTTACTTGAAGTGGCCCGAAAAATTTGTATGGGAAAAAGAAAATGGCCATTTTAACGGTTTTCCCAGCAATAATTCTAATTTTTCTCGCCGTGCACACAAACCTTAAACTTCAACGAACAATTTAAAAAAAAATTTGGCCAAATTGGTTCAGGCGTTGTTGAGTTATGCGCTTACCAACACATTTTGCGATTCATTTTTATATAATAGATATACACATACACATCGTTTCCCAGTTTTAGCTTATGTGTAAAAGAATTTGTTGACTTGAGAGCAAAGAGACTTTTTGCAACAAAGGGGCAAACGGACAGACAAACGGACACGGCTATATCAATACAAATTTTTAAGCGATAAGAAATTGTTTTTTGTGCAATATTTAACATTACTGCTATTTGTTTTCACTCAGTTCTTAGTATAAAATATTTTTCAATACGTCGTCTTCAAACCTTTATAATGGGCTTCCACGTTCTTAATTTCTCACATAAAAATCTACCGTTGAAAGCCCCTTTTGCATGTTGCTCCTGGTAAAACAATATCACCATATGCCTGGGCATAATTATGATGTTTTGTGTGCAATCAATTATGCTTGATTCATATGTGTAATACCAATACTCCAAAAAATAAAAAAAAATTAAATCTCGCTCGGATAATCATCATATACTGATCTATACATTTCCAAACGCAACGCTCACTTTATACCGGTTGATCTCAAACCAACTTCCTTCAGAATCCGACGATCGTTCCTATTCTAAAGAAATTATAAGAATTCTGGTTTTAGTTGATCGGTTTTTAGCCTAGGAAATATTTGTGTGAATATTTTTATAATTTCCTGTACGTATGGTCCTATCATATATCAATGCTGCCATAATTTTATTTATTGTGTCTGAAGAAATTTGTAATGCGAAAACTCATATCGTGTATTTTTTAGAACATTTAGTTGTTGATTAAGAATATAAATTGGCAAAGTATAAATCAAATGTGAATTGGTGGAAGCTACTTTAAAACGTAACAAAGTAAAATTTCAGTTAGATTTTGGTCGTTTCGATTTATATAGAATATAGCTTGAAGACTTCAAAGCTTTAATGTTGAAGTCTGATACTAATGTGGATGCTGATCAATAATATATAAATATATTTATTATTGAGTCTTGTGCCTTGAAAACTTTCCTGTATTCTTTGTAACGGCATTAGAAGTTTGTCTAAATGCATTATGTTTCCTTATTCTTAATGATATTTTACCATAATTTTAAATTTTATACTACAGTACAAAAATGTTTTCCGCTCCATAAGATCAAAGTGGCACTAAGTTGGGGAGGGAATCGATATAATAAAAAAATTATAAAGTAACAGAATTGCTGCAGTAACCGTAATAGTTACTATATACGTCCAGCATACAAATTGTTCCAAAATAAAGTAAAAGTTCAAAGTTTCACAAATAAAATCAACTCGACTACTAGGATATAAAGAAGCACAAAGCATGTTGATGGTGTTAAACGTTTTATTAGCTAGTTCCTAACTTAACTTAACCGAACCTACAGAACATTGTACATCCAATAAAGAACCTATTCGGAAACCTAAAACATTGCGTACTTTGAGTTTTCACTTTTGAGGTCTTAGGTAACTTTATTAGCAGCTCGTAGGTCTTGCGTTAAATAACTGAATACATATTACACATTTTCATAATGAATGCGATTCGTAACTGTACATACATATGCGCTTATAAAGAATATTGGGTTCAACTTAAGATTGCAGATCGTATGTAAGCATACATACATACATACATACTTTAAAACCTACATGAATAATCGTTTTTCGTTAAGACATCATCTTCCTCCATTTCTCAATGAACTTTCGAGTTAAGTTTTAGTTTTTATCTAGGTTTTTGGGTAAGATTTAAAATGAAATATGCACGTCCATGCAGCATGCCGTTGATTCAGTTTATTCTGTTTTGGGCGTAGTCTCCTCACTCTCTTTGTACAGTATCTCGTGGATCTTGGAGCGCACGTAAAGCTTGCGGCTCACCGACAACTGCCGCATGATGGGCACCAGGCTTAGGGCGAAATAGTAGTCGTCGTCCTTGTTGTGCTGCTCCTGCTGCTGCTGGATGACGTAGCTCAGCTGCTCGCTGACCGTGGTCAGGCGTTCGATCGACGTCTCCAGATTGTTTTTCAGTGTCTTGGCCGCGCTCGTGGGCGCCGAGACGACTGTGGCGACGACAGGACCAGTGTTTGCCCTGCTGCTGCTGCTGTTCATCACGGTGACTTTGTCGGCGGCATCCAACATGTCATCCTCGACCACCTGTATGGGACTGTAGCAGAGCGGGTCTTCGCTGTAGATGATGTCCTTGATGTCCTCGCTGATTTCCTCGTTCTGCTCGTACTCCTCCCACTTCTGGGGCAATGCTCCACTCAGAGATGAGTGCGCGTTGAGCTTGGGCTTCGGCACGCTAAAAGGCTCCCGCACCACTTTCGCCTTGGCGATGCGCGACGTTTTCTCTGCAAAACAAAAACGTAAACACAATCGTTAAAATGTAATAGACGCCCGACGCCCGATGCCTGAGCTGTGCGATTAATCATATGCCAGTGGATTGCCGGCCACCAGCTGTAACACAGGGCTGGGTATAATCGGCTTGCGATAGTTTCCAATTGGGGACGGACAGTCGCGCGGGATCGATAGGTGCGCCAATAGGTCAGAGCGAGTGTTGTGTGTGTGTGTGTGTTGTTGTTGTGATAAGGCGACGAAGGCGGCAAAGCTGAGTGCGTACCTTTTTTGAGTGTTATGACAGCGGGCCGGTTAACTGGCCGCTGCTGGATGGGATTCACTATCACCTCGTCGGCGTGCTTGTGCCGCAAGTGTGTCCACAAATTGGTGGTATTGTTGCCCTTCAGATTGCTGGCCATGCCGCCACGCGATATATTGTTGCCGCAGTAGCGGCAAACCGCGAAGTTTTCGCACTCCTCGTTGATGTCGTAATGCTGCCAGACATTGCTCACGCGACCTTTGGGCATTTTTATTTCTCTTTTTCACGAAAATTACTGTACTCGATTATATTTTTCTCGTAAAAACGCAATAGCGATGTTAGCGTTGCTGGCGCGCGAGTGTTGGAAAGTGCATGCCCGCACCAGTGTTGAGAAACGATATTTTCACGACCGACAAAACGAAAACAAAATAAATACAAGAAAAATAAAATGAAAACACAACTAATTCGCAGCTCGAAATTCACTTGTAATTTTCACACAAAACATTTCATTTTTAATTTCACGCGATGTTGGGATTATTGCCTCCATTACTATATCAGCGATTGCCAACTTAGCTCTATCTCGTACACGCACAGCTGACTTCTCTATTTACGAACTGAAATGAAGTAATGCTGTGAGCATTCCGGGCGCAGAGCGAACACGGCTTTACGTGAAATTATCCAGTATATGTAACAACACTAGGACAAGCGGTGGCGATGACAACAACAACAACGCTTCCCGCTCTCGGAACACGCGTGGCAGTGTGGGGGACGTGCGTGAATATCAGATCGAAACCTACCGTTAGTCGTGTGCAGGCATCTGTGTCGCAGGAGACTGCCAGTCCCGGTCTTCCCGCTGTACGAGAGCAGATCGCCGCAGGTTTTACAGCAGGCATAGGGTTCTATTCGATCGTCACACGAGACCAAGTTGAAGAAACGCCAAACACAGCTCTTTGCGTTGCGAGGCTCCACTAGCTTGCAGCGCTTGTCGCCCGACTTGAGGAGACTTCGCAGCTCCGATTTCTTCTCGACATGCATTCCAGCTGTCCTATGCAAGCGGTATCAACTAAAAATTGTAAAAACCAAAATGTAAAATGTACTAAGCGACACGCATGTCACGATTTCTAGTCACGCACAAAACCGTGTTGCAAAGCACGACAGTCCATATTTCTCGCTGTTCTGCAGCACTGGCTTCAGATTTCCACAGACCGTGTGACGTCACAAACTGTACGTTTACTTTGAATAGCAAATACACTTTAGTAAAGTGAGCAAAATTAATACAGTAAATATAATTAAGTAAGAGGAGTACTACAAATACTAAGCTATTTCCCAAATTGCCTGGAAATATATAAATATGCATTTTATTGCGGCAAATTGCAAGTGAATAATTTTAGGTAATTTTTTAAAAGTCCACCTTACAGCAAAAAATGTAAATCTAAAGGATTTCGCTAATCAAAATCGCATTCTAAAAATACATATATACTGCCGAATTATCTGTTTTCGTCTGTCATTCACACATGTCAGAAATTGTAAAAAAAAAAACAAAACAATGATAATTTACAAATTAAAAATCTAAATCAACCTAAAGTTGTATTTAGATGTTTAAACTTCATATTTATACCTACGGAAAGGAAACGGTTTTAATTTTGCAGCTTATTATTACTCATATTAGTATGAAGAATTAAATACAGTTGTATCCCACGACAATTTGAATTCTGTTACCATGAGCAATTCTCTAAATTACTGTGAATTTTCACAATGATTCATTCATTTGTGGCGGTCGGTCGATGATAAATCGATATATTTCGCTAATCGAATTCACTGTCACGCAAAATACACTCTAGCTGCATCTCAATTTAAAGCGCAAACCAATAAAGTCGGACCCTAATTGAATTGTTCTCCATGTCAACGGGGAAATCAAGCCTCAACTCAAGTCGGCAAAAAGCACTGCGAATCCCTGCAATGCATTCGACGAAAGGTAATGATTGACTCATGGAGTTGAAACAATTGAGTCACATTTGTATATGGATTTTAGCTTCCACTCGAACTCAATCTGGCAAAATGAAAATCAAATCGGTCTGCTATGATAATTCCCTAATCCTGTCGAAAATCAAGAGCGGCGAGTTCAAGGTGATCAACAAGCGAAGTCGCAGCAAGGTGTGGAACGGATTCTACCGGATCGTGGATCAGGACGGAACCGAGCTAAACCACGTCATTTGCCGGAGCTGCCCGAGTGTCTTCAGATTCCATGGCAGCACTTCGAATCTGGTCAGGCACAAGTGCTATAAGATCGCTTTGGCCGAGCTGAATGCCACAGCATCTTCAGAGTCGGCAGTCAAAATGAACAGTTCGATATCCTGCGAAGTTAGCATCGAGGAGGACCCTCAGCTTACCATGGATACTCTGGACTCCTTCGATGAACCGCAGAGTTCAGCTGTCTCCTTCGACGATGACAACAAGGAGAAAGTAGTCAACATTATGACGGAATGGATCATTCGGGACTGTCGGCCCATGGACATCGCTGAAGACTCTGGGCTGAAGAAACTGGCGGCTCTGTTCGTCGATATCGGAGCGCATTTCGGAGATCAGCTCAGAGTGGAGCAACTGCTGCCTCGAGCAGCAAACATATCCCACAGGGTAGAGACTCTCTACGAGCATGAGCTGGCGGATGTGCGAACGGATGTGTTGGACGCGCGGATCAATGGCTATAGCATTACATGCGACAGCTGGACGGACAGCTGCTCGAAGAGGACACACCTCGGCCTCACTGTGCACTACGTGAAGGACGATTCAATTGCCAGCCGACTGCTCAGGGTCGCTACTTTGGAGGGGGAATCCTGCTCAGGTAGGCCTCATCCGCTGCCAACGATATCTCTCCCCCATTAAGCCAAACCACTTTTTTCAGATGCCCGGCTAAGATCCTGCATAGATCAGATTTTGGAAGATTATTATGGCGAGGCGGACAGTGACAGCCCCATCGCAGTAACTCCGCTCGGCTCCCAGGTATCCCGAGCTCTCGGAGAGGAGCAAATACATTGCATCAATCATTTGCTCAATACTGTCGTCGAGAGAGCCTTCAGCGAGGTGAACGCTCTCAGGCTAATGCTGACCCAGGCCAGTGAGCTGGTCCAGTACTTCCGCAAGAGTGGTGCTTGCTCGAGCCTGGAGCGCGAACTGATCAGCTATAGTCCCTCCGCATGGAACAGCATTTACTATATGCTGAGATCAATAGAGTCCAACTGGTCGGACATCTTAAACCTGTGCGGGGGTGAGAGCGGCCTGGACCCCATGGGCAACTTCAAGCTACATGACATTTGCTCGGTCGTAAGCCTCTTGAAGCACTTCGAAAAGTGCAGCAGGATGCTGGAGAACGAAGCGTCGCCAACGTTGCATTTGGTCATCCCGCACATTCACCGACTGAAAAAGCTGTGCGATGGTCCAGGTAGAACCCCCATCCAAAGCACTTTGAAGCAGAGTCTGGCCGAATTGCTGGAGGCCCGTGTGCAGAGGCACATCGGCAAGTACCACAGGATGGCCATGTACTTGTTCCCACCAACCAACCAGCTGCTGCAGTGCACCACGACGGAGAAGGAGCAGACCATAGAGGAATGCAAATTGCTGATAAAACGCACTTGCCCCTTGGATACGGATGACTCCCAAGTAGAGGTAAAAGTCAAGCAAGAGCTTGATGACGATCTTTTCTCTGACTTCGTCAGTCTGCACACAACCGAGGACAAAGTGCTCAAGGAGATCCGTAGATATTCCGAAACGCTCGTACCCCTGAGGGAGGGCTACGACGTGCTGAATTGGTGGAACTTGAACAGAGACACGTTTCCTCTTCTGTACCAAATTAGCTGCAGAATCCTTGCTACGCCTGCCACCTGTGGCTCGACAGTGAAGGTCCTTGCGAAGGCAAGGAACTTGATCTCAAGTCGTCAGGACTGTCAAGACGACGTGTCGAATAAGATATTGTTCCTGCACAGAAATACAGTCTAAAAATAAGAATAAATCATAATAATACTCCTAATGTTTGGTGTAAGTTACGTTAAAAACAGTCTGTAAAATCAATGTATGATAATTAAAATTGAGCGAGTTTAAATTGCTTAAATTCAGTTGGTAGCACAATTGATAATGATTCACACGACTCGATAGTCTGGCGTCTGGGTCCGATAAATTGTGGCGGACGGCCGATTGCCGTCTGTAAATGTTTAGGTGCGATGTGCGCGAGCCTTTTGCCGCTGTACAACACTTGCATTCAGAGAAAATTTGGAAGAGAAGAAGCAAGTTGTTATTCGATCTTTCGTGCATTTAAAATAAGTAAAAAGCTTAAAATCAAGTGCAAATCGAGCGAAACGCACGGAAAATGCATTTGTGTGCGACCAGCCGGTAAAGCAATGCTAAACGCAGGAGCAATGTGCGTGTACCGAACACGCCCACTTAACTTTTTCGGTCATCATTGCCCGTCGTTGCTCACAAACTGACGTCAACGTTGGCGTCGCTGCCGCAGTCGACGTCGTCATCATACGCCTTGCCCTCAATGAGAGCGAAGAGCATAACAGTGTCTACCAGTTTGGCAGCGTATCGCGCATAAAAGAGAGAGAAACAACGGCGAACGCAACAGCAGCAACAACAACACAAGGCAAAGGAAAAATGTTTTCATTTATTACTGCCTGCCATCGCGGAAAAGTGGAAAATTGCAAAGAACCGCAACTGCCACACGAATAATTGTGCACTAATTAGCCGAAAATTGACGCGTACCATGCGAAATGTGCGTTTCTGTGTCAACAGTGGCCCCAAATCGCAACAGCTGATGCTGTAGCCAGTAGTAGAAAATCACTGCCAGCTCTGCCGCTGCCTGCGCCTCCGCCTCTGCCTCTGCCCCGGCCTCTGCTTCAGCTACTGCCTCGCTGCTGCTGCTGCTGCACTGCACTGTGTTCTGTTATTGTGCCAAGCACAGCTCCACGGCGAAGCAACCTCCTCCTCCCCCTTGCGCCCACTGCAAAGTTCGCCCATTGAATGATTCACATTTTCCTTTGCTAGTTTCTCCTCTCCTCTTTCTATGTTTTGTGTTACAGTTCTTCTTTTTGTGTTGTTGTTGCTGTGCTGCGCGAGTTGCTGCCGAATGCGTGCGCGCAATTAATTTGCGAAGAAAAAAAATTCAAAAATTGTTGTAAAAGTGCTTATAAATATTGATGTATGTGTGCGAGTGTAAATTTACCGCTGTTTTTCTCTGTGTACGTTTGTATGTGTGTGTGATTTTAGGCTGATTTACGGCTGAAGTGAAAATTACAAGCCAGCGCAGTGAGAGCGAGGGAGAGAGAAAGAGAGGCCTCACAAAAACATAATAAGGAAAGTGTAGAAAATACAACGACAACAACAACGATAACAACAACAGCAACTGCTTGACCAGTGGAAGAAAGAAAGAAAAGTGAACTGCAAGTGCCGCGGAGACTGGGCGTCGGACAGCCAGTGACATCCGTCATTCGTTGCCGCCGCCGTGTTGCACAGTTGCAAGTACGACAACTGCAGCGGTAATTTCATCGGAAGAATTTAGTCAACGTCTCAGCGCGCTGCACTGCCCCACAAAGTGCAGTCTCATCGTCAACCCGTCATCTGCAACATGGATGCCGAAACACAGGAAATACGACAGGTAAAAACATATTTATATTTATAGCTATTACATGTGCTGCCCCTTGCCCCTTGCCCCAGTGCCGCCCCCAGGCCTCAGTGCCCTGTCCGCATTCTACTCTTTCTCCAGCTGCTGCGCGTACACTCTCCCACACGCACACAAGCATGTCTCTCTCGCTCTCTCTCTCGCTGTCTCTGTGTGTGTGTGTGTGTGTGTGTGTGTGTGTCTGTTTGCTCGCAAACTAAATAACGCGTTCATTAAAATTCCTGCACTGACTGCGATGCCGGCGTCGCTGCCGCTGCCAAAAGTTACTCCCCAAAGAGTTCGACGTCGACGTCGGCGTCGGCGTCGCTGTCTTAACGCCTTTGCAATGCGCTCACCAAGCGACCGTCGCTGCCGCTGTCTCCGTCTCTGCTTGGGGCCAAAAGCGTAACGCTGACGTCGCCGCTCTGCCACCTACTCTCTTTGCCAAAATGGTGCGCTGAGGTAACCATACACACGCACACACTCAAACCGCCGCCGCTCCCACTGACCGGCCGAAGTAAGTGCTTTAATATGCGACCGACACCTACTTACCGTTCGACTGGTTTCAGACCCAATGCAAACAGTATCAGAATAAAACAAAAACAATAACAACAACAACAGTAGCAGCCCGAGCAGAACAATCAGTGTGCCCAGCTGCTGCATCAATCAATGTTGACATTGTCCGCCCGCTCGCTGCTGCTGCTGTTCAGTTCAATCAAATTGGAAAAAACTCCATTCATTCATCCATTCGGAAAATTCTTCTCGAATCTACATGAGTTTTTGTTTGTTGCTTTGACTGCTGTTGCATGACCTAATCGCTATATGAAACAAGTAAAGAAAGCGGCAGAAGAGCCTTCTCGACTGCAGCATACCGTTCACCCTCTTAACATAAGTTACTTGTTGCTCCCAATGATTTTTTTTTATCCGTTCGAGCTGCAATTTGCAATGAAGACAACAATGTAGTGCGCTGTATTGTTATAAATATTGTAAAAGAATTTTTGGTAGATTACTAAAATTAATTCACTATTCAAAGATAATTTTATTTTCCCAACAAATTTATACTCAAATTTATAAGCTATTAGACTACAAGAATTATACAAATTTGTATTATAACAATCAAAGCATTTGTCAGATTCAATAGAAATTAATTCCTTTCAGTTTTATAAATTAATATTAACAGTTATTTTCAAATTCTGCAATATGTTCCATTAATAGCTACTCCGAAAGTTCGCTCAAATAATTTTCTTTCATGCAAATAAAAAAAAAAAATGGAATTAATGAATTAATAAAAATTTAGCTTAAAACGAAATTTAATTATGAACACTCATAATACAATTAATATTAATTGCATTTTGAAACTCGTATTATGTATTAAAAATAAAATTTCAGAATTTGTATTAATTTTGCATTAAAAATAAACTTAATCTGCGCCTCCATGCAGGAACATTCATATCAAATTTGGTGTCCTTACAGCCTTCTTACACTTACATTTACTTAGATTATTAAGTATTATAAGAACTAAAGACACACAATTGTATATGAATGTTCCTGTGTAAAAGTGCAGTTCAAGATTAAGATCTTAGTTAATTACTTATCAACTATCAAATCTATATGCTAATTAAGACGATATGCACTTGACATTTGCACAAAGCTAATATGCCATTCATAACCATTTTCAATGGGTGTATGGTATAGACAAAGTAGATATGGTATGTAGGCTCGTATATATGCATATGTATATGTGTAGCTACGAAATATAACGCAAAAGAGACAAAAATGTGACTGATTAACTAAGCAACTGAGTGCCACGACTCTTTGACAGTTTGGCAACCTTTTGGGAGCCCGGCAACAACAATTCTACGTTCTCAGCTGCTACCGGGTGGGGTATGCGTGCGTGTTCTAGCGTTTGGAAGTGTATTACATGTGTGTGTGTATGTGCGCTTGCGTGCGTGAGCTACATTTTTGACCAAGCTTCCCCTCCCTAGAAAGTTAAAACGCCTCACTCACAATCGAATATTTCCAAACTGTTAATCTATCTGCCTGCTAATGCTGGCGTTTTTGTTGTTGCTTATGTTTCTGTTTCTGCTAAGCTCTTTAAGCAATTAGCGCATTATTATGGGCTTTAAAAACCGAAAAAGTAACAACAACTTCAAAAACCATTCAAAATTTAAAGCGCACACTCGGCGACGGCTCAACCAATCGTCGGCATATCTCTCCCTCTCTCTCTTCCCCACACCACTCTTTCGCTCTAGCAACAGAATGTAAGCGTGTTCACACAAATGTGTGTGTGTGCGTGTATCAGTGCTGCAAACTTTTTGTTAGACAAAAAGCTGTTTTAACTGCAAGAAAATGCAGAAAAGAGCTTCACACTTCTCAAAAAAGGAGTTTTTGTTTTATCAAATTTGCAATTAGTTTCTAGCAGAGATTTTTAATATTGCAAGAACTTTTTTCCCTCGGCTTCTCTAAATAAAAAAATAAATAAAAGATTTTCAAATATATTCCTTTTTTAGTTACTCCGAAAGTACGTAAAATTAATTTTGTTAAAAAAAAAGAGCTTCTCCAGCATTCGGCCGAAAATTAAGAATAATTTGCACATTTGTTATGGAAAACTTATACATACAAACTTTGGTTTTGAGAATTAATTTTTATTTATTAACGATTAGAAAATGATTTTTATTTTTAAAACATTTGAAATGACGGATCTCGTAAGCCTCTGCGAGCAAAACGTTGTCAAAACGTTGTCTTCTCATAGTAAAGTAAAATAAAAAGTGAATATAAGTTATTAAAATTGATTAAATTTTCTACGACCTATAACTAATTTCAATAAATTTGGATGAAAAATAAAAAATAAAAATAAAATAAATAAATTTGTATGCCAGTTTTAGATATAAGTCATCCAAAAGGGATTTTTTTAACTAAGGAAATCGGATCAATATACCTAGACTTATTTTTAGGAGAGAAACATAGTTAAAATAAGTTTAAGGCTATGTATGGTATTGAAAAATCCTTTTGCCTACACATTTCTATATTTTCTATAAATATAGGTTTTATTTCATGTAAGTCCAGCAGAACCTCTCCTTAACAGAAAAAAACAGAGTCCTCGTTTCCAACAGTTGCCCTAATTTACATAAAAGCCAGATCTGACGGGAAAAAATCTAAATTGGCAGCCCTGGTGTGTATGTAAACACAGTTTGCTGTTAATTGTCAAGAGGCGAAGAGTTTGGTGTTTTGTTGGTTTCCTTTTGCATTTATATTTAGCCTATCGCCGCAATTCTCCAACATGGGCAAGCAAGAGCCAAAATGAGAGATAACGACAGAATCACAAATGCCGCCAAGCCGTAATTTGAATTTCCAGCATTTCCATATGCACACACACTCACACACACATTCTTCTGTACTTAAAAATACATAGTCATTAATGTGTCGATGGTGTCTGCAGCATACACTTTGCTGCGAGGGCAGAACTAAAACTATGCCAACCATGTGGGCGGTCAAACCAGAAGCGATTTATTATTGCTGTCGTCGTTGTTGTTGTTTTTGCTGTTGCTGCTACACTCGCCTGAAATGTTTACGTTTTGAAATCTGAGTTATTGGGAGTATTCATGTGATAATCACAAGATGCTTATGCTGTAGCTGATGCCGATGCTGATGCCGATGCTCATGCTTTTGCTCAGGCTTATGTATTCAAATACAAAGACAGCAAGCGGAAAGTCTGCAGTCGACTGCGTTGTGCCCGCTGGTGGGCCGAAAAGCATGAGAAGACAAACTGGTTGCGCAGGAAGTGTGTCCACCTGTCCGCCACAGTCAGCTTGTTGGCCAATTGCATAGTTCGACGGTCTACGACCTACGCCAACATATTTGACACTCGTTAACCTGTTGCTCGAAAGCTCCATTCGAATTTTAGCAACAGAGTTTCCAATAAATGAAACGAATGAAGTCATTTCTTTGAATATGAAGTGTGGTGTTGTTTTAAAATATTATTTTAATTTTAAAATTTATTCGCATTTAGAATAAATTAAATATGAATTGCAACTACACTTAAACTTTACGACTTTAGTAGACCGTAAAATATCTATAAGCTGTGATATCTCAGCCAATAAGGAAATCCTTATGATATCGTCATTTATTTTAGTGTAGATCGTTGGGAACTTTAGTTTATAATTGCATTTTAAAATAGTTTGTTTTTCGAATTTGCTGCAGAATTTATTAAGTAAATTTTACGATTTGAAAGTTAAATAAGACAACAACTATATGTACCTTTCTCTCTTGTGTAAACTATAGTCGCTAGCTATCTGTAGGACGGAGCTGATAAGTGTAGGTTTCCTGTTCATGTTATACCCAGTTAAATAGATAAGTCCATAGATTTCCTTTGCAAACACTCTCCCTACTTAAACCGAACTGAAAACGAACAAAATTTACACTTTGCTTATCGTGGGCGTTCTGCGACGAAGCCTGAGTGTGTTGACAAAAATGAGAACGATAAGACTAATTGAATCATAGCTTACAAGAGCTGTGAGTCTTATCTAAGAGCCTGTGGCTCTGCGAAGACTGTGAACTCATTCAACCTGATGGTACTTGGTTTCACATTGCGTACAATTCCATTAGGTTTCGATTGGACCAAGCAGCAGTAAAAACTAATAAGAGGCGTCTTCAAGTTGCTTCCAAGAACCGAGAGCCTGGTAAATTGATGAGTATGAAGTGCAGTTGCAGTTGCAAATGGAAATGGCTCTGCTGACGAGGCATTGCAGCACTTGAGATTCCAAAAGTCGCAACACCAACAACAACAACAACAGCAAAACGTGAACACTCTCCGACTGGGCTTTGGTCTGGGTCTATGTCTGGACCCGGGCCTCGCGATTCCCTCTTTTTCATGCTGAGTGACCATCAGCGAGCTAAACATTCAAACAGCAAGAAACACAATGAAAAAAGAAAAAAAAAACTGAAAAAAAAAAAACAAAAACGGCGCACGCCAAGCCAAACACACCAGCGAGTTTATCGAACTCATATTGAAGATTGTACGCATGGCTTCACACAGATGCAGCAGCAGAAGCAGCAGCAGGCAGGCACCGAAAGAGTCGCAGATACAGATACAGATGCGGAGCTACCGCTACAAGCTCCAGCTACAACCACAAGCACAGCTGCCTGCCGGCACTCTGATACAATTACACACAGACACACACAGCGAGACTAAACTGTGAGTGCGCTACTTAATTACTTCAATATTAAAATGCAACGTAAAATGCGCAGAAAGGTTTTCCGTCGACATGCCTCTCCACTATCTGAGATGTCTGGCGGATTTGGACTTTCAAATTCTATTAACGGGATGTTGCATTTGAGCGCCGTAACGAATTTCTATAGATTCAATTTTAAGTTTATTTCATTTCTTCTCTAAAGTTTTCGGGTTCCACTCTAGAATTGTGGCCTCAATTCCATTACATTAGCATCAGATAATTATAGTATTTGAACGATTTTTAAAGAATTCCATTTTAAACAAAACAATTATAACTATACGTTATAAGTGCGTATTGTTGCATCTTCGTTTAGTCTGTACGCTAAGACGCAGATTAAAAATTATTATACAATAAAATACAAAAAAACAATATAATATTCACAAATTACCTATATTAATAACGAGCGTATAATAACTTTGGCCAGCAGTTTGCAATATCTTTAACATTCATTTCTATAGATTCAATTTTAAGTTCATTTTATTTCGTTGTCTTAAGTTTGCGGATTCCACTCTAGAATTGTAGCCTCAATACCATTACATTAGCATCACATAATTATAGTATTTGATCGATTTTTAAAGAATTCCATTTTAAACAAAAAAATTATAACTATACGTTATAAGTGCGTATTGTTTCATCTTCGTTTAGTCTGTATTAAAATTATTAAACAATAAAATACAAAAAAAAAACAAAATAATATTCACAAATTACCTATATTAATAACGAGCGTATAATAACTTTGGCCAGCAGTTTGCAATATCTTTTAACATTCAGCTACCATAATATATATCTGACAATGAAAGCACAATAAAATTGGCATTGGTATATCTATAGGCAACATAGTTTTATCTAAGATAAGCTATGTTTTCAATTATATATTTGAGTTTCTGTAAAATCGGCTTACAATATCTGTAAGCTTCTATAGGAGCAAAAGAACAAAAAATAATTTGTTAAAGGTATTTAATATTACATTGTATGAAATCTGTCGGAAATCTTTTACAAGTGAATAATTGTATTTTTAATATAACTGAAGGCAAAATATATTACAATAGTAAATATTCAAGTAACCTTTGGTAAGCAAAAAGGAACGTTTCTTTTAAGTTTTATATAATTAGATTATTTAACTTGTAGTGCTCGTAATAATTTACATGAAAAATAATGATTAACGAAACCAATATATTCTAGAATATAAATACAAACAGTAATGTTTCAATCCATTCATACGATCCAATCTGCATACACATTTATATGTATATTTATATTATTTAAGTACAGTTCTACACGCTTTTAGCAAAGGTAATATGACGCGACTGCCCACTCCAGTTTCTCACGTCAGCTAGGGAAAATATATTTATTCTCTAGTGGTTTCTTAACTAACTACAATTGCATGTACAAAATATTATATAAAACAGTGTGACAATATTTACACTAGAAATGGTAAACATTATAAGCAATATTTAAAAATTATGAGAATTAAAAACAACAATTTTTATTGAAAAAAATTTTCAAAAATACATGACTGTACATATTTATTTATTGCGTGTTTATTATGCTACAAGATGTGAAAATATGTAAAACGATAACTAAGTATTAGGTTATTAAGTAATTTAATTTATCCTGTTGCTTTAGCATTATACTTTATTTACATAATCAAGCGTGCAGCTTGCGCAACGCTTTCATGAGGTATTAAGAAGGGTTTCACATTTTTTCTTAGCTGCAGAACGAAAATTGAACATAATTTCGAACCACGACAAGCTTATTAATGATTCTAAACCTGTTTGCAATTGTTTTCCAGGCTCGTCAACGTGCTTCCGTCAAGTGGCTGCTCTCGAAGGCGTTTAACAATCGCGTGCCAGACAACCTAAAGGAGCCGTTCTACCGCGATCACGAGAACCAGGAACGCCTCAAGCCGCAGATCATTGTGGAGCTGGGCAATGCGACGCTCTATTGCCAGACATTGTCCAACCTGTACTCCGACCCCAACTACCAAAGCTTAAATCACTGGTCAATATTACAGACGCTAGCGCGCAAGGGCGTTCCTGTGGCCGAGTCCGCGGATATGCCCATTACCGAAACGGTATTAATTCAAACGAATCCGCTGCGAATTGTAAGTCTAGATATTATTGCACTTTGTAGCAATCACCTTAACTCCGTTTCATTCTCAGAATGCCCACATGTCTGTGATAGAATCGCTGATGGTTCTGTATGCAAAGGAAATATCATCGGGTGACCGTGTCACGTCTGCCATACGCAGGTAAGTGTAGTGAAGTTGACTTGTTTATTATATAAATTATATGTAACACTTCTTGACTCTCTTTCAGAATATCTGGCAGTAGTTATCAGTCGCTTCCTGGTCAGTCCTACGAGCAAGGGCTGCTCGCTTGGATATCACATGCGTGTGCAGCGCTGAAAAAGCGCATCGTCAAAGAGCTGGAGACAAGTGTGCCGGATGAAATCGTAAGAATGCGTTTTAGCTGGATCTAGATTAGAATGTACAGTCAGATAAGTGGATAGAGAAAGATCTGTAAGAACTTGAGATAACTTGAAAAGTGTATAAAGAGCTCAGCAAGTCTTCTACCACTTATCTGTATAATTACTTAGATAAACAAATAAAGAATGTACACAGTTCATTATTTAACAATATTTTTGGTCTCCTTGCAGGGCACGCGTCTGCAAACGCCGGACATTCCGCCAGTGCGCGATTTTCAAGATCTGTGCGACGGCATTTGTTTGGCCTTGCTGATTTCCTACTATTGCCCAAAGGTGGTGCCGTGGACGAGCGTGCGCATCAACTATCTGCCCGCCGTGGAGGACTCCATACACAACATACTGCTGGTGAGCAGTTTTTCACAAAAGCATTTGCCATACGGCGTCTTCCACATGACGCCCGAGGACATAACGTATATGCGGGGGTGAGCGAGCTATAATTGATTGAGTCATATATGGAATTGCATTGTAATTGTCGGCTTTTTTTCCTATCGACAGTTCCATGCGACTTAATCTTGTGTTGCTCTTGACGGACTTATTCAATCTCTTCGAGATACACCCGGCGAAATGCGTATGCTATCCAGGCATGGATGGGCAGGGTAAGTGGCAGCTCATTATCCATTCAACTATGCACCGCATCGCATTCCAATCAACCAGCCTACCGAGTACCTGAACCCAAACCAAACCAAACCAAACCAAACAATTGGCCTTTGTGTGTTTTGAATCAGGGCATGTTTAGAGTTATTGTCGCCTTCGTCGTCCAGTTTTGTCGTCTTCTAAAGTACTTCACGAGCATATTTGGTTTTATAGTTTGCATTTTATGTTTATGTTTACTTTTGACTTTATTTGCTGCACTCTTTTTTGGTGGTTTACTCATTTGAGCAAAGCGAGTATGTTGCAATAACAGTTCATTTGATTTGTCATCATTTCTCCTCAACAATAGATCGAGGAACTCGACTGGGGCTTGTGTAAATACTTTTATGAAACGAACTGTAGCTGCTTATATTAATCTGATCTATGCCTATCGAAATTATCTTCAAACACGACCCACTTTGTTTTTGTTGCCACAAGCACAATCGCAATCGAGTCGAGTGATGCAAAAGAACACGTAGTCGGCAGGGGAATCAAGTCCAAATTGTGGTAGCACTAATAGATCCCATTAAATTCGATAAATTGCAGTGCGCATTTCCTCGATTAGATAAAATTCTCAAGCATTATCGTTAGACTAATCCTTCATCATCCAGCACTCATTTGAATTTTGATCATGTCTCAGTTGAAATCATCCCACACCTGCTCCATTTGGAAAACAATACAAAGTAGAACTAATAATAAACAATTTCAACAAAATTCTCTTTCTTTGTTTATGTGCAAACGCTTGTGCAAACTGCAAATCAACTGAATGGGGGTTAACACTATGCTCTCTCTCTCTCTCTGTTTTCTTCATCCAACACACACATACAACAACGACAATATTAACAACTGCAACAACAACAACGAAAACAACAACAACAATCCACGACAAAAATGTACTTTTGATCAATTCACGCCTGGCACAGATGTCATAGCGAGGCGCAGCCTGGGCGCCAATGAGCACGGAATCTGCCATCGACGGGGCCTCACAATGCAACCCGTAACACCCATTCCCGATTTGCGCAGCGATCTTGACCAGCCTCCCGTTGGCTCGCCATCAAATCGGCCGCCGTTTCAAGGTTTTAACTCTTCTTAATTGCAATTTCTTTGAGCATTTCAATCCAGAGACATCTGTGTGTTTTTTGTGTGTGCCCCACCCCTTGTGCCATGCCACCTGCCCCCTGCCCTGCCCTCAATTTCCATTTGTTGTTTGCCTCGTTTCTTGCCGTGAATGTTTTGCATTTTCATTGTTTCTTGATTGTTTGTTTGTTTGTTCATTTGTTTGTTCGTTTGCTTGTCCAATTCTCATCATGATTGTTCACTTCAATTCTCAATTTGCCCCACTGCTTTGTTCTTGCAATTGAGTACTTAAAGTCAATAACAGTAGCATAAGTTTACTAACATCTTATATTTGGACTAATAATCACTGCACTACCTAGTTTCATTCGCCATTTATCTGCCAATTGTTGTGCACAACTCAATAATACTTCGTTCGGGAATGTTCGTTTACTTCTTGCAACAGTCGGCATTGTCTGCAATAATCTTCTAATTTGATCTTCTCCACTGCACGACTCACAATTCAAAATATATAATTTTTTGACTATTTCCGAGACTTTTTAGCGCTTGATTTTCTGTTATTTTTTTAAGTGAAAATAAACTTTAGAAGCAATTATAGTATTTTTCTTGTAAAGTGAACAGTTCGAATTATGACTGAAATCCTTACAATAATCGTTGAGCACTTTGATGTTCTAATCTTGTATGAATACTAAGATACATTCTTGCACATTATATGCAAACGGCACAATATCTTTAACTCTCACTGAATGACGACGCCCGACTATTATAGAAATGATATATCTTGCTTTTGGTATTTTGGATGTGGTTTCCTTTTTAGTTTCATGTACTTTTTTTTCGGCACTGAAGCAAATTTTTATTTATGTTTTTTTTGTAAATCTTTTCGTATTTTTAGTTCCGCACACAAACTCATTTAGCGGCAGCCTGAATCGCAGGTCAACTCCGCCCACCGAGTATCAAACGATGCAGTCAAATAACTTTGATGGCAATCAAGCAGAAGGTAATTAAGTTAATTAAATGAACCCAAATTGCAATTTAAGTTCAAGTTATTTCGCTTGTGTTTGAACATTCATTTGCAAGCTTCTCCACAGAAAAAGAATCGAAAATGCAATTTATTTATTTTTATTAATTATATGTTTTGTTTTTTCTTTTCTCTCAACCAACGAACTACCCACACATGCTTTAAACAACATTGCAACTGCGCCTTTCCGCCTAACTGACTCCCAAACTCCACCGCCGCCCTTTCGACTCATGTGGTATGTGGTATGTGGCATGTGGCAGCATTCGTCGTGCACAAGTCGCGTGGCATTACCACACTCTCATCCATGCACTCGCAGCAGCAGCAGCAGTTTCAGCTTCAGCACCAGCAGCAACAGCAACAGCAGACCCAGCAGGAGCCCTTGGTTCCAGCTCGCTTGCGCCAGGCTAAAGAAAAGAACAATGTCGAGTCGAAGGCAGACGAGAGAGGTTTGGCCGTCTTTTAACTCATACATACATATATTACGCTCCTCCATCCTCACCCCTATCTCTCGTCCCAAAGCTGTCTCAATTAAGCTCCAGACTAGAGCCACCAGCCATAGTCGCAATTATGCAGTCATACTTGCATGCAGCACTCACGGTATTCTTTTATTTATTTCATTTGAAACAATTCTACCGCGAAGCCCTTCCCCCCTGTAGGACAACACGAATTATATCACACTATAATAATCTTATGCTTCACACGTAAGCAGTTGCGATCTTAATCTGCTCAAGTCAGTAAACTGTCTGCTTAATTTATTTGTGTTTAATAAGGGAAATTGGGTTATCATTTTGCAATTAGATAGTGTCTACAGATAGTGTCTTTCAAGATAGTTTCCCTTGCATACTATACCTAATATAGATGATATGATAAACTGATTTTATATTGCTCCGTCTTGTCTGTACTTGAGACCTTGTAAATAATTCTCTTGAGAAGAGCAACGAGATAAGGCGGGAAGGGATATTAGCAAAGTGGTTTCATTCATTTTCATTTGCTTTTGTGTTATTCTACTTCAGTTATCATCATGCATTTTTATTTACTATATAATTTACTTATGTATTTGTTTAATTTGAATTTGCTCTCAATCACAACTCGAAACAGGCGATTTTGTCGCTGCGGGTCGACCGAGTAACTGGGAACAGAGCCGGCGTCCGAGCTTTGCAGGTATGCTAAAAGTCTCTTCAGTCGCTGTTTGAGCTCCGGTGTGAGTGTGTTTGCGTTGTGTATGTGTGTGTGATGAATGTATCTAAGACCAAGTTGTCGTTACTACAACATTGTTTCCGATTCAAATGCGAGTAGCTCTCCCGCATGGTTTATTATTGATTCCCTACTGACTGGGAAATATAAAATCTTTCAGGGCGCCGCTCGAGACGCAATTCCTCCAGCGAAGATTCCCAGTTGACAATTGAGAACTTTGGCGGATCACAGGATCAGCTGAATACGCTAGGTCGCTACGAGCGTGAACGGGACAGGGAGCGTAAATTGTCAAACACAAGTGTTGGTAGGTGTGCAGCTGAAGTGTCTACTTAAATCTGTTACCAATTGGGTTTATGCTGATTTCAGAGCCCGCTGTAGCAGTGCGATCTTCAATAGCAGATGCTCGCGGCACTCTGCAGTTGGGATACGACACGGATTCCGGCTCAGAGAAGCAGGATCGTGAGACGGAGAAGTATTCAATGCGTCGACAGGCAAGGTATGTGCTTATTTTTGGTGTGTTTGGATTTGTGATGCTGACTTTAATGTGTTGCCTTACCTTTTAGCAGTGCGGATAATGTGCCCACGGTCTCATCGCATAATCTGTCGAATGCGGGCAGTCCTTTGCCAATGGCACGCAACAAGCAACATTCCATCGATAAGGATTATACGAACGCTGACCACTATAACGATGCTCGGTCCAGTGGCTACGATCCGGAGAGCACGCCAGTGCGAAAAACATCCACTAGTAGCATGCCAGCCAGTCCGGCGGCTTGGCAGATGGAGATCTGCGACGACGATATGCGCTCGCTGGAGAATGCCACTAAACTGTCCACAATGCGCATGAAGCTGGAAGAGAGACGCCGGCGCATTGAGCAGGATAAGCGCAAAATCGAAATGGCGGTGATGCGGCATCACCAAGAGAAGGTATGACACATTTCTGTAAAGGAGCTTTGCTTATTGAAACAACTCAGTTGCCTTCCAAACAACATCGCAAACTTTTTGTTCATTTTTATAATTTTATATTCAATATCAGGAGGACTTGGAGTCGTGTCCGGACGTGATGAAGTGGGAGACAATGAGCAATGAGTCGAAGCGAACTCCCGAAATTGATCAGGCTGATATGGACAAGTACCAGGTAAGTGCTGCAGGCATTGCATTCCTTGCATCTCAATCGCCTCGTGTCCACTCCAAGCTTGTTCTAACCCTGGATAAATGTCAATTTGCTTGTCTCTTTTTCTACTCCTGCCCTCGTCCATTATGCAATTTTTATGTGTCCGTGGTTGCTCCAACATAACCATAACCCGTCCACACACACACACACACACACAACACGAACGAAACACTAAACAAACACACATTAACACACGTAACCACTCGTAACCCTGGTCATGGATGTGCAGCAAAGCATCGCCATTATGAACATGAATCTGCAGGATATCCAACAGGATATCCATCGGTTAGCTACGCAACAGAGCCAAATGCAGGCGCAGCACCTGCAGGCGCAGCAGCTGATGCAGGCCCAACAAATTGCAAACATGTTAAACCAGGTAAGCACCCAGGGAGCTCGCACTCGCACCGTTCGCATCTCACATTAACATAAAACGCTTATCGATTTTTGTTCCTTACTGTTTTTGTTTGCATTTTGTTCTCGATTGTGTTTGATCCCTTGACCGACTAACTGGCTCTGCCTACGCTCTAACCGCACCCACAGCAACAAACCTATGGCTCGCAACAGCATCTGGCTGACCACCACTACCAGCAGCGTCCCATGCAGCAAAGTTTTGGCTCATCACCGCATCTTCCACAGGCCTTCAACGCGCCCATCAGCGCCTACAGCTCCCGTCCTCCTAGTCGTGATCCCTACCAGCAGCAGCAGCAGCCGCAACCGCAGCACCATCCACATCCGCACCAGCAGCCCATGCAGATGTCGCCAATGCAGTACGTCAATGAGCATGGCCAGTATATGTCGCCGCCGGCGCATTACATGCAACCCCAGAGCATCTACAGTGACAATGGAGCCTCCTACAACAACCACTCCCCCTACGGAGCGCCACCGCCTCCACAGTATCCGCAGCGCAACAGTGTCTACGACGACTATGGTCAGCCGGCGAATCACTTCTACCTGCACGAGTCTCCGCCCCAACCGCATGTGCATCCGCAGCGCCGCACCTGGGCGCACTCGGCGGCGGCGGCAGCCTACGAGCAACAGCAGCAAGCACAGCAGCAACAGCCTCTGGTTGATGTCAATGCCTGGCAAACTCAGAAGAAGATGCAACAGCAGCAGCAGCAGCAACAACAACAAAACTGGCCTAATCGGCCGCCCTCTAGCGCTGGCGCTGCTCAGGGCTTCGTGCTGCATCAAAACGGAGGTGGCGGCGGCGAGTTGCAGCATCTGTTCCAAGTGCAGGCGTCACCTCAGCACAGTCAGCGCACGCATGGAGGCGGCGGCAGCTCCAATGGTGTGCAGCGCCAGCAATCGCTGACGAATCTTCGCGACAATCGCTCACCCAAGGGCAACATGAGCCAGCCACTGGCGGTGGGTCAGCACGAGGACATGATGGCTCCGCAGAGTATTTGCTTCATTGGCGACGAGGAAGACGTGGACGAGCTGGAGCGCAACATAATCGAGTCGATGCAGTCGACTCGCATCTCCGACTTTGTGGTGCAGCAGCAGCAACGTCTGCATCATCAGCAGCAACAGCAGCAGCAGCAGCTGCCGTCGGCGCACAGTGGACGCGGCAGCAGCTCGGAGGACTACGACAGCGGCGAACTGATTTCCAACAAGCTGAACATCACTAGCGGCAATCTGACTTACCGCTTGCCGTCGCCCTCGCGGCCTCTGATACAGGCGAACAGTTTTCAGGATCCGCGTGGAAGTAGCAGTGATGGGGGTGGTGTGGCCGGCGGAGATGGCGGAGAGGAACAACGAACAGAGAAGGGCTTCTACATATCCTTCGACAACGATCAGCCAAAGCGACCCAAGCCGCCGCTACGCGCAAAGCGTTCACCCAAAAAGGAAGCCAACCGGGATAGTGTGGACAACCAAGTTGTCCTTAAACGAGAATCGCTAAGTCAACTGCACAACATCAACAACTCCGTCAGCGAGGAGGTGAAGAACGCCTCCGTAGCCCGACACAGCATTCACGGCCTTGCCGGCATCCAATCCATGGCCAGTCCCGGCAACGCCACCTACAACAAGTACACAGATGAGCCGCCCATCCAGCTTCGCCAGATGGCCACAGCCGCGGCAGAGCCCGGCGGTTTCGAGCGCCGTCATCTGGAAGACCTCACCAATCAGCCACAGCAACAACCGCTCTCACCCACTCGACTCCGAGCAGAGCAGAACAGCACGGAGGCGGCAAAGAACAAGGCCCTAGTCATTGGCGCCGACTCGGCGAATTTGGATCCCGTAAGTTTGGGAAATAATTGTGTTACTTGGAGACAAATTAATTTCATTATTGTGTTGTGCTTTTAGGAATCTGTGGACGAAATGGAACGACGCAAAGAGAAGATAATGCTGCTCTCGCTGCAGCGTCGTCAACAGCAAGAGGAGGCAAAGGCGCGCAAGGAAATCGAGGCATCGCAGAAGCGAGAGAAGGAACGGGAGAAGGAGGAGGAGAGAGCGCGCAAAAAGGAGGAGCAGGCGGCACGGCGAACGGCCATATTGGAACAACATAGACTAAAGAAAGCCATCGAAGAAGCCGAGCGAGAGGTAAGTTATTCAGAATGTGCTATTCTCGGTAGGATACTCATTACTTTGCTTGATTATCAATTAATTTCTAGGGTAAAACTCTGGACCGGCCCGATCTACATGTTAAGCTTCAGCCGCAGACTTCGAGCGCGTCAACGCCGCGTCTTAGACAGCAGCGTGTAACGCGACCACGACCCAAAACCATCCACGTGGACGACGCCAGTGTGGACATAAGTGAGGCGTCAAGTCTTTCCAGTCGGGGAAAGAAAGGGTCTAGTTCAAACCTAACTGGTGAGCGATCCATACAAACTCTGCCCTCTGGCCAAATGCACACAACAGAATATTTTCACACGTTCTACCGTGGGATACTTTGGAATTTGATTTTCCCAGCGTCAACTTTTGTCTGTTACACACTGAATAATAATAACCCGAAGTATTTTCCACATCCGATTTATCTCCAAAAATTACATCACATTGATTTAATTAAATTGGCAAATCGTGTGTGTTGTTTTATAGCTTATTTGGAAGTTTAGTTTCTATTGCTCCGCTCAAGGCCTGGCTAAAACATTACTTGCCAAATCCGCCGAAAATCCGCGTAGTCCCAAAGATCCCATTGTTTGTAGTGTGTACTGTGTATTAATTTCGGTTTGCCGAAATTGCAAGTCTTTGTTCTGTTTTAATTTGTTATTGTTTTTGTTCTTTGATTTTCCTAATTTGTTTATTATTCGTTTATGTTTTTAACTTGGTTGCCCCCCTAAATGTACAGGCTACGGTCAACTAAGCTCAAATTCAATGAAAAGAGATTATTACAGGGGCTCGCAAGACTCCCTCACTGTCAAAGGTAATTTGAATTCTTCTTTTCTGTCTTTCCATTCGATAACATTGTTGATATCATTTATTAAGTTATCTTAAGCATGCGTTATTCGACTGATTTCTTGTATTATTTTTATTATTTTGATGTAGTCAATGGTTGAAGGGCATTATGATTAGATTTGAGTTGATTTGATTTTGATTTCAAAGCACTTACCTACCTACCTAGTTGCCTAAGCAAATGTTTAGTCTAAGTAATTTATGCTCTAAGCCGTAACTACTAATCTTGTTCAACAGAATCCCCCGATGATTATCCCAGCACAAGTTCAACTCCGATTGGACGACGGGGATCATACAAAACTTCCAGAGGTTGGTGATGGGTATCAAGTTCAACGTTTTTGTTTTTCTATCCTACTCTTGCTTTTGTTAGTTTTTTTTTTCTCTTTTGTTCTGTTAACATCAGCTAAGTCTTCCACTAAAGAAAATAAATACGAGCTAAAAGTGAACTAAAGCTGATTAACCCAGTGCTTTATTACTGTACGAGTATATTTATTTTTATCAGATTAGGAAACTCACGCTAAAATCACCCAAACTACTAAAACTTAAGTTAAACAACAAACGCACATCTAACATAAGTTAAACATTTGAAATGCAAGCAAAAAGAAAATATTGCAAATTTACTAAACGCACTAGGGAGATAGGATTGTCTCTATACATATAATATATACATACACTTTAATTGAAATGAATGAAACCATCTTTATTATTTTAACACTTGTGTGTGGTTTGGGTCGAGTGTCGCAAGACAATAATAGAAGCCTTTAAGTTTAGTTTACCGTTTACCGAATTGCATTTCATCTTTTGTGTTGTGATAAACTGAAACTGTAAGAAAACTGAACTTGATCCATATTCGATTTATGCACTCTCGGCTCGGCTCCTGCGTGTCTTGTCTGCGTGGTGCCACTTTTTACAGAGCCAGCCGTCGAAAGGGGCCGTACTCTGTCGCGTATATCGGTTGCTAAGGGGAGCACACTTAATTTCCGTGGCCGAAAGTCCAATTCGCTAATGAATTTGTGCGGTAAGAAGCGTTTCACAGCTACAAATAAACTACAGCTGCTTGTCTTTTACTTTTACTCTACTATCCTATCTAATTCTTATGCTCCTGCTACCTTACCTCATGATTTATTTGTGATAGTTATCTAATGATAATTATATGGTATATTCTTTGTCTCTTGGTTCTGGCTATTCTCGTTTGTCTCTCTCCAACTCTGCTTCTCCTTCTGGTGGCAGATTTTCTCTTATTAACGTTTTATTTTCTTAGTCTGAGTTTAAGCTGGCAACGGTTGTGTATGTCTTTTTCTTTAAATAGTATCGTATTGTCTGGGTATCGAGTCTATTATTAATCCTCGCTGGTGATTGTCACATAGTTGTATTTGTTGATATTTCTATTCTCATCTGAGCTTTATATTATTGTTCATTGATTATAATTTATATTGATTATATCTTTGGTTGTTATTGAGAGTAATGCAAGAGGCAAGGCTTATGTACTAAATGGAATGAGACTTAATTTAAATTCAGCTTTAAGATTAAGCGTCTCTAACTTTTTTTTTAAATTTTTATCACATTAAAATAAGTCAAAAATTTAATTAGTTTGATACCAACAACTTGTGTAAAATCCCGTCAAATATCAATTTTTTTATTTTACTGAAATTTATTATGTAAAATAATCGCGTCTAAAAAATAATTCGAAAATATGACAGTACCTCTTGCCTCGCTACTCAACTTAAAACAAGTTGTTCCTCAGTTTTTAAGTCTTTGCTTAAGTTTATTTTACTTTCTTCGCTCTCTCTGCTTTGTATCTTTTCTTATCTTTCCAAATCGAACTTTTACTTTTCGAAATCTGTACTTAAGTTATTGATTATTTCGTTACTCTGTGACTCTGGGAACGTAAGCGGTGTCGGTGTTTCTTACTTACGCGGGTTTGGCGAGTTTCAAACTTTTCCTATGATTCGCAACTGGTTCTGGATTCATTTCGTTTTGTACATATTGTCCGCTTTTTGGGAACGGGATTGCCCTTTTCTTTGAATTGTGAAGTAACACACACACACACACGCACACACACATGATGAAGTGGCACATATTCACACGCAAACACTCATACACATGCAAGCACAATCATACAGCTCATGTCTAGGCCTTAAGAACTGAACTACATTGAAAGCTCTACAAAATTGCCTAACTAAATTCAATGCACACATTCTCTTCTTTTATTTCTCGTTTCCCTCAAACTGAAAACTTGTGTATAAATAATATCTACAACGACTGAAATGAAATGAAAAAAAAAAAAAAAACAAAATCTATTAACTAAACCAATAAATGCCTTAACATTCATCGCTCGATCGCTTCCATCGACTGTATCATACTGTGACGACTAACCAAAACCTAAATCGAAAATTGCAATGCATCAAATGAATGAATTTTCTGCATGGATGGCAACTCTGACATGGTTGCCCTGCTCTCTCTCTCTCTCTGTCTCCCCCCTCTGTCTCACTGTCGCTCGCTAACCGGCTGTGGTTGTTGGCTTTGTGAAATTTGTGGCTCTGTCGGGCCGCCTCAATGCATGCGTGACTGATGACCGATTGACTGATTGATGCACTCGCCTGATCTCGCTTACCGGTTAGACACAGATTCGGGATTGGGACGGGCCACTCCGCCGCGGCGAGCACCGTCACCAGGAATGTCGGCCACAGGTAGGCATATGCCATCTCCCTCTGGACCAGGCTCTTTGCCGCCAGGTTTGATATCGAAGCGTCGCGGATTTGATGATGGATCAAGCGATATCTCATTAACTGCGAATGCAATCATGGAATACTCGGGTTTGTACCTAGTCTCAAAGAATCCTCAGTTATATCACAAACAATCAACATATTCAATCGTACACACACACACACACCATATCGTATACATACCATATTGGTTCTTCATGCATCATTTGTACATCTCCTGGAACGCCTCATACAATTTCCACTTTGTTTTATGATTATGATTATCCTTTACGTTTGCTCATTGTTCAGTTCATACCGATTGGCATTCTCTCTCGCGTCCTACAAATGCATTTTATAATAATGTCGACTATATATGATTTCCAACAACATCCACATGAGTTCCACCCCCATGTGTGCATACAAGTCACAATCCCCTATGAAAACGTATGTACTTCCGGAGGGGCTGCGTCAGTTTGTGTGTACGCGAGTGTTTTACCTAGATGTAACTGCAATCCATTCGTTCTTCCGTTGCGTCGTCAAATCCACGACTTCGATTGTCAAACCGAGATGTGTCTTTTAGTCTTATACAATACAACAACTACAACAACAACAGCAACTAGAATAACAACGAAATCTCAAGTCCTTGGTATAACCCCGATTGGCCCAATTAACCGCTTCACCATGGCAGATTTAAACCCAATAATTAAATGCAAAATTGCAAGCAGTTGTTCCTATTATTTCTAAGTTTTTTTTTTTTGATAATTTTGATATTTTTTTTAAAAATTAATTTTTTTGTTTATGGAATGTTTTGCATTTAGTAATCGCTTAGATTAACTAATTCCAACTGTAAGTATTTATAGTAGTGTTCACAAACCCGTCGAGAGGGTCATTCATCACGTAACGAGTCGATTTCAACATTATAATATAGTAATATATATATACAATATATATTTGGATGTTTTATGAAATTTGCTTGGACGTGTTCCGATTGAAGATAAAAAAATATTAAATAGAACACACTTAGCTCCAAATCGTCTCTTACATTTCATGAAAGACTCTCCAAAAGCTGCAGATAGCTTTGAGCTAATTCCTGCATCAACACTCAACAAATTCGTTTTATTTTTGTTCGTTGTGTATGCTCAGTCTGCACGTAGCTCCCAAAATAATTACTATAAATATGATATATATTTTATATTACGAGCTTGCCATTAACACCGAGTAGTGAATCACGATGAATTTGAATTAAATCTTCGTCTAGTTGAATATCATTGATAAATTCCATTGATTGACAGGTCCAAAACTCTATAAGCAACCAGCGGCCAAATCCAATCGAGGTATCATACTGAATGCCGTGGAGTACTGCGTTTTCCCGGGCGCCGTCAACCGGGAGGCCAAGCAGAAAGTGCTCGAAAAGATCGCAAGGTCGGAGGCCAAACACTTCCTCGTGCTCTTCCGTGATGCAGGCTGCCAATTTCGCGCCCTCTACAGCTACGTGCCGGAGACAGACCAGGTGACAAAGCTCTATGGCACGGGACCTAGTCAAGTCGACGAAGTCATGTTCGATAAGTTCTTCAAGTGAGTGTGAATTCCCGCAATGGCTTGAGTCGATTATAAAATGAGCTCTCTCTCTCTCTCTCTCTCTCTCTGTCTTCCCACAGATACAACTCAGGTGGCAAATGCTTTTCCCAGGTGCACACGAAGCACCTGACCGTCACGATAGACGCGTTCACAATACACAACTCGCTCTGGCAGGGCAAGCGAGTGCAGTTGCCCAGCAAGAAGGATATGGCACTCGTGATCTAAGTCGGCCGGGAGCTTGCAGTCTGCAACCAGCAGGAGGCAACTGGGACAAGCGGGCGCCTGGCGCAACTTGGCCCTCGACAGACTCGTCTGCAATCTAGAAGGAACTGCGAGCGCAAAGACCATTAAACGTTTTTATACAGCACGGAGTCATTGCAGTGCTTGGGTTTTGGGTCGGACATATGATATAATAGATGGCATTATAACTAATTGCACACGAATTGGACAAAAATTAACAGAAATACAATTGTTGTATTGGTACAGTGGTACAGTGGTACAGTAATGCGGTAAAAGTATTTATTTTGAATATTTAGCATACAATTCAAAACAATAGCAGAATCGCCCACACAGAAGCCAAAATAATGTCCAATGGATACTTTAATAATTTTGTCATACACACATGCACACACACACATGCACACACACCTAAACAAGAAATTGAAAGAAATGAAAATGTAGGAAATCGTATCTTATTAATTTGTTTTAAATTGTTATGAAGTTTTTTTGTGCGAATTTCTGTTGCCCTTGACCAACGAGAGTGAATGCGGTTATTGTGAGGCGTTGTCAGGGATGCAAGACGACAGATTCGCCAGTCGACACTAATTTTAATGCCACTAGCTATTTATTTTAACCCTAATTAATAGTTACTTTTTATGCAAATTAAAAAGGAATAATACCACTAATATATAAAAGATACATACATATATATCTATGCGAAAGAAAAAATGAAAAAGACTTAACTGGCTGAAATTGTAAGCTGTCTTTGTTGTACAAATCGTGTTTATCCTACATAAATACATGCGTACATGCGATATAATAACACTATATAAATGTATTTCATTGCAAAGTCAGATGCTACGATCGACGTGCAGTCGGACTCTAAAATTGAACGTATTGAAGCGTATTACACAACAGATAACTATTTTGAAATTTGATTTAAACTCATTTTGAGAATGTATTCCTCTTCTATTTTCGGGATTGGGTAGTCACTTGGGAAAAGATACAAGATACTTGAATCTAGATATGCGTAAAACTGCCATCAACAAAATAACTGTAGAAACTGTTTTGCTTTCTTTGTTTTTAAATCTGTACACTCTTTAGACCGCTCAACCATGCACCTTAGTCCCTAAAGACACTCATTCTGTTTTTTGATTTACAATAAAAAACGAACTTTTCGAAACTCATTATTAACGTATTATGATTTGAAACGGAATTTATATTTTAACCGTATCCAGACTGTACTATATAATCGGAAGAGCTAAGAGAATTGTTATAAGTGACAACTAATGTGGAACCTACTATGTACCGCCATTCTCAAATCATTAATTTTTGGGCTTGCAACAAGGGGGACGTACGATAGGTTGATTTGAACAAGTTTATATAATATATGTATGTACTACGCTGGACAAGTGTCGGCGGTGTCAGCAGCGCCCTTGGCGCGATAGGCTCCAACTCTAATGAATAATATTAATGCGATCTAAACATTATTATATGAAATGTAATAAAGTTATTAAAAACGATAATTTAACAAATTGCAAGAGAACTCTGTCTTTTTACTTTGTATAAAATTATAATATTATATATCTCTCGCTATTCTTTAGTGCTAAAATGATTGTAGGCATATTTTCCAACTAAGCCAAACCAAATACTTTTGCATATTGTTTAAACAATTTGTTGACGATTGTTTATGCTTCTCCTTTATTCTCCGCTTTACTTATATATTGACGAATAAATAATTATTTTTTATTAATAAACATAGTTACTTTAATTTTAATTTTTTTATTTCAATTTTTATTTGTTCGTAAAAATAGTTCTTTTTAAAATATACTGAAACCATTTCAATATTTTCATATAATCAGGCGGTTTTCAATTCTTTTTTACCTATTGATCATAAATAATTATTTGTTATTTATGAATATATTCATAAATTTAATAATTTATCTTTTCCTTATTTATTCGTACAAAATTAACTAATTACTTTTTGAATATTCTCAAACGATTTCAATATTTTACCAAAATTTATTGAATTATAAACAATTGTTTTCTATTTATAAAAGGAACGCAATTTATTTTTGCCTTGTTTATTCGTAACAAATGTAATAATTAGTTTTCTAACATTTCAATATTTTTAGATAATCTGAAGATTATATATGCTGCAAAAAACTCATGCATTTATTTTTTTTACCTATTTATTGATTTATAAATAATTATTTCTTATTTATGAAAATTATTATTTTTATTTTCTTATTTATTCATAAAAAATGAAATAATTATTTTTTTAAATATACCTAAATTAAAGTTAGTTTTACATTTGGAAATCATCGCGCATGTCGTTATAGCGAAGCACATGCTCCTTAATTTTGGATCCATCCACCCAAGTGACGAAATCTTCCAAATTGCGCGAGACCAGGAAGGCGGGGTCCTTCACCATTTCGGGGCCAACGCGAACATGGCCCTGTTCAATGAGCTGTGTGGCATTCTTCAGGTTCTCCGACATTCTCACTGCAAGACAGCATAATTAGATATATATATATTTATATATAGTTTTTACTGGTGCTTACGCTTGACCATCACCACGGGCAAACGACGCCGACAGAAGTGACTCGCCGTCGTCTTGCTGGCGGACTCCAGATTGAGGAAATCGTTGGCCACGCCCAGGGCGTGCAGCTTGTGCATGAGCATGTCAGTGGCCTCGGCCTTGAAGGGATCCGATCCGTCTAGTCGAACTATTTTCTCGGTCAGCTCTCGAATCTCACGCGACAATTTGTTGTATCTGTTGGGGGAAACTTGCATGAGAGGCAATGGAATTGAGGCTCGCGACTCGCACATACTTCGTGTAGTCCTCGCGCTTCTGTATGTGAAAGCGGCGCAGTATTTTGTTCTCCCTGCTGCTGTTGTCGACTTTCCACGTGATGAAATCGACTTTCTTCAGCAACTTCTGCTCGTGGTACTTCAGTTTACGCACCATTTTGCTGCCGGATTAGTGATGGCACGATTAATCATATGATACACAATAATCGATTATTTGGACTCAATTTACGATTTAATTGTATCGAAAAAACAGTTGCAATTAATTGAATCTATAATCGATTACTTACTAAAATAATCACGTCACTACTTTTTGCGGCAAAATACAAATTGGCAAACAAATTATAATGGCAACAACTTATAGTAAAGTTTGGAAATATTTTTGCAATTGCACATTGCGGACGCCAACAAATATTGAAAGTCGGCTACAGCAAGCCACCTGAAATCAACTATACTGGGACAGTTTGAACGTAGATTTGGAGCTATAGAGCGCTCTTTTTTATTGGTGCATCAACGTTGCTGGACCCGCGTTTTAAAAAAAAATCATTTCCATGATCCAATGGCCTTGGCCATAACCATGAAGAATATTCGGAAAGAAATAGCGGATCTTTCACAACGGAATGAGAGTCTGGAAAGCGCAAGTGATGCATCATCCACTGGTGAAATTGAGTTTGATCCATGAGCACACCAAAAGTCGTTGGCGCACAAACGCCGCAAAGTAGGCGATGACCCATCACTTGTTCAGGACGAGCTCAGTTTTTTCCTGAACGCTCCAGTCCTTGAACTAAAATGCAACGTCGTCAATGCCTGGGATGACATGTGTGTAGTATAACCAAAGCTTTATATTATAGCTCGTCGGTATTGTTTTCTCATAGGTACTTCAGTACCAGCAGAACGTCTGTTTTCAAAGGCGGGAGCAACTGCCACCGAAAAGAGGAACAGATTGACCACCCCGCGTCTGTGTAAATTATTATTTTTGAGTTCTATACTAAATAAATAAAAGAGTTATGTATTTATAATTTTCTTCTGTAATCCCGGCATTTGGATTAAAGATTTAAATTACAAGACTTAGTGCAAAAAATCATATGATTAATCGATTATTTTCATTTTTTTCGATTAATTGCAATTAAAAATCGGATTGGTTAAAATTAATCATATGATTCAATAATCGATTAATGAATTTTTTTTGACATCACTATGCCGGATTGTTTGTTATTTTCTAATGTTGCTCGCACATGTGCGTAGTCGCCGCCAGTGTTGGAAAACGTTTTCAGGCTCACAGCTGTGTTTGAGGGTAACAACAAGTTACGGGAATATCAAATATAAAAATTCAAATAAGGTATTTTCTAGCTCGGCGATGGGCTTAAAAATGTGTTAAATAAGCAAAAAATTATTAGTATATTATTGAAATATAAAAAATAATTATTGAAATTTAAAACATTAAACAAAAATAATAATAAAATAATTAATTTAAAAACAAATTAATTTCCAAAATCTATATAAATTTGCAAACTTACTTAAATATGATAATATAATTAAGTAATATAAAAAATAAAAGCATATCATTTAATTTAATTTAATATAAAAAAAGTATTAGCAGCGAGCAGCAGGCTATGATGGCAACACTGGCTCGCACATAGTGTTGGAAAATGCTGTAAGCAGCAACTGGCTGCCAAATGAATAGTTTCGCCTTTGTTTACGTTCGCTGCCAGTTGTGAAACCTTTTGAATGGCGGCGACTGCAGACGAGGAATCCACAGCGAAGCCCGCCACGGCGAGCGAGGAGGATCCGCTGGCCGAGGAACGACTCGGCTTTGTGCGCGAGGTTGGCGCCCAAGCCGTATGGAGCCTCTCCTCATGCAAGCCCGGTAAGTCCCCGAGAGCGTCAAGTAAACAAACTGATCGAACTGCTGCTCTGCAGGATTCGGCGTGGAGCGTCTGCGCGACAACATAATGGACACCTACTGGCAGTCGGACGGGCAGCTGCCGCACCTGGTCAACATACAGTTCCACAAGCGCACGAACATCAGCCAGATCTACATTTACACGGACTACAAGCTGGACGAGAGCTACACGCCGTCGCGCATCTCCATACGGTCGGGCACCAACTTCAACGACCTGCAGGAGCTGCAGGTGATCGACCTGACCGAGCCGAATGGCTGGGTGCAAATCCCCATCAAGGATGGCAACGTCAAGTCCCTGCGCACCTTCATGCTGCAGATCGCGGTCATATCGAACCACCAGAACGGCAGGGACACGCACATGCGCCAGATACGCGTCCACGCGCCCTGCGGCGGGGAGGGCAAACACTATCCGCTGGAGCTCTTCGGCAAGTTCGGTTCTGTTGACTTTCAGAAGTTTGCCACCATACGTTAATTGAAGCTACTGGAAAACTACATGCAGTTTGCCTTGAAGTGCAGCCGGAGTAACCAGATCCTTGCTGATTCCATGAATATTTTTAGGGAATTAAATTTAAGGGAATTAAATCCGTTTCATAATTGTCTTACATATGGTAATGTTTCATGGAAATTGTAAATTAGCGAAAAGGCAGAAGAAGGCGTGGCAGCACATATATTCCTCCGAGAGCAGTTTCTGTCCGATTTAGTTGGCGCTTTGGCTTTGTATTAAATTGCTGCAGGGGATTTATTTTATATTCAGCATGAATTGAATTTCACCGCAAAAATATAACCAGCTTCTAGTTGATATATATATTGTTTATTAATCAAGGCTTTCTATTGGAGTCAATTGATTGCAAGTGCCTCAATAGAGGCCAAGCTTCTGCGTTCGAATATATTGGCTGCATATACTTTATACCTTAGAGCTTAAGCATAAATTAACAAATACGATTGCGATTTTTTGTGTTAAAATTATTATCGTTATTGCGGTACAATTGTAAATATGGAAGTGTCAACAAAACTTGTGCACAAACTGCCTGCAAGTTTGTGTGTACATATAGTAATTGTGTGTTCGGTTACTACTTTGCTGCTTTCAAGGCCTTGTAGTGCTCCTTCTGCTGGGCATCGTCTGGCGGCTCGCATTCGTAGGAGCTCTTCATCAGCTGATCGTCCGTGAAAGCCTCGGCCTTCTGCAGGTAGGCCACCACGTTGGGCAACTGCTCGTAGGGACAATCCAGACGTTGCCACTTGTGCAACTGGTGCAATTGGGCGCCGAGCAGCGCACACTTCTCGAAGTTGAAGCATCCGTTGGCCAGTCTGAAATATGAAATCAAACATAGTAGTAGCTCTAATTAAATTCGTATTCAGTTACGTACTTGGTTTTCTGACTCTCGTTAGTGGCGTAGAAGTCCTTGAGAAACAGCGAGAAGTATGGTATTATGGCCCGTTCGATGCTGTTGGCCTCCTCACGTTCGGAACGCCAAACGGCTGCTTTCATGGTCGAACGATAATTTTGAAAGTCGCAGCTTGGATCCATTTGATGTTCCAAGCCCTCAAATTTCGTCCTCTGTACCTTCGACCACTGCAAATAGACTTGCTTAAGTGTAGGTTCTACATGTTTTGGTAAAAATTACAAATTATTGAATTTCCTCATTATTTTATATATTATGATTTAGTGCGTAAAAATTGATATTATATTAAAATGGCTTCAAGTCTGCATACTTTTATAGTGTCCAAGCTATGACAATAGCTAGAGACACAAAATTTGCCATGAAGACTCTTGTCTAACATAGGAAGATCAGGTTTATTTCAAACTTTGCTGGTCACGCCTACCGCCTTCGTGAATGAAAAAACAAACTACAGAGAAAGATCCAAACTTGGTAAAAACTTTGTATAAAAAATTATTTTTTGATAAATAAATTCTATATAAAGTAAATCGTTTCAGTAGATCAAGCGTTATCAGATCAGGTTCAAACATTGTATGTCACGCCTACCGTCTTGGAAATGAAAAAAAAAAAAACTACAGAGAAAGCTAGAGGAACCAAACTATGTAAGAAGTTCTCAGTAAACATTACACAAAACTAGCAACGCATGTTTTTTTTTTTTTGCTAAATAAATTCTATATAAAGCAAATCGTTTCAGTAGATCGAGCGTTATAAGTTATGGTGTAATGAATAACGTGTAAGCTTCAAAACCAAATTAAAAGTTTTAAGAACGTGACGCAGTGCGTCAGAGATTGGCGCTCAATATGTGCATGTCGTACTGAAAAATCCTTATTCACATGCTCCACATAAGGAGCTTTAATTTTTTTTAACTTAAAAATTAAAATTTTCAAAGGAATTTGAAAGTATTTCCAAGCAATGCCTTGGAGCTAGAACCTACGGTTTTCTTTAGCCGTAATACGGCATTCATGTTAAGGGCCGTTAAAATTGCCATCAGACTGTTGAAGTTTCCAGTGTTGAAGCACTCCAAAGCAGTCTCGATCCAGAACTCAATCATATGCGCGCGTTGAGACTTCTTGCCGAGCTGCAACAAAATAAATTCTCTGTCAATTGCTGTACATGCCGGTATATGCTACCTTAGATCTACCTTTAATATCTCCGTGGCAGCCAAGTGGGCGAGCTGGTTGAACCATTGCACATAGGCCGCAATGCTAACCTCGGGAGGCTTCGACGCTGAGCTGCTGCTGGCGCCCAACGTGCTGGCCTTTGCTTGGCCCATGCACGTCTTGAAGCCACCCGAGCCCAGCAACTCGACGAACTCCTCCAGGCGTATCTGCGACAGGTAGGCGTACTCAATCGCATACAGCTGGTGGGCCAGCTCGAAGGCGTTGCTGCACTTGCTGAGCAGGTTGTCCGACTTGTAGACGTTGCTGGCGAAGCGCTTCAGCGACTTAATACTGCTCTGTCGTCCCAAGGAGCTGGACGAGCTCGGTTTGCTCAGCATATGCTGCAGCTGCACGCGACGCGCTGCGTCCACTCGATTGAGCGCGTCCGGGACGCCGTCCAGAAATGCACCTATAACTTTGTTTTGGCCATGCTTGCGCAGCTCCTGCAGCACAGTCTCGTTGCGGAAATCGTTGGCACAAATGTCCAGCCAGAAGGTGAGCAAGCGCAGCAGCCTGTCCTCGTTGGCCTGGCACGCTGCAATGATCTTCGAGCAGAGCTCCTGCAGTGGCACACAGAGGCGGGCGCAAAGCAGAAAGGCAAACTCCAACTCCTCGTTGCGGGAGCTGGCGAGAAGAGTGGACAGTGTACTCAGGTCGCCAGCGGCTGGCATGTCTTTGGCATAAGCTGGCAGTGCTCGGCAATCAGTGGCAGCAGTGTCACTGGGCTCAGTGATCTTCAAGTGCGAGCTCTGCGAAACAGTGTGTAATTTAGTTGGAGGGCAACTGTTGGTTGGAGCAACTTACCAGCATGGTGACTGAGACTACGTCAGAGTCGCCCGCAGAGCTGGGAATGTCGCAGTACATCGAGTCTGTCTGGGGGTAGGCGGCGCTGTGGAAGAGCCCGTCGTGGCCGGAGTCGCAGCTACTCAGATTCGAGCTCTTGTCGCCCAAGGTGGTGTCGGAGGCCGAGCCCATCACCTGATCCGAGCCGGTTATGGCCGAGCTGCTGGACATGAGGGAGGCATTCGAGAATGTTTGATTCAGCTGGCGACCAAGCAGGCCTTCTGCCCGACTATCCGTGGCTTCCCCATCCGCCGTTGACTGCGAGGCGAATGTGGAGTTCGAATTGGATTTGCAGTTGGAATTTGTTCGATACTTGAGTGCGTTCTCGGGCGTGGCACGGCCCAGTGTGTTCTGCTGGCCGACTGGCTGCCAGATCTCCTTCTGGTGCGACTGATGGTTGAAGTGCTCCTTGGTCTCGACTGTACGCTCGTCCAGCACCTGGCCATTGCGCGAGACCAGCACCTCCTCCGTGGTCGTCAGAGATGACTTCACAGTGAGCGACGTTTCCACCTCGATGGGCTGCTGGGTCAGTCCGGCACGGAAGAGCAGCTGGTTCAGATGCTCCACGGACGGCAGCTGGCCATCGAGCAGGGCGCTCTTGATGGCACTGGCATCGTCGGCGGGCAGGCCGGCCAGCTTGATGGGGACACCGTTGATCAGCAGCACCTCCTCCTGCTGCACCGAGGACGACGTCTGGCAGTCCACGATTTTGACGTCCTTGCCGAAAAGAGATTCTACTGCGTTCATTATGTCTTTGTCCATCTTCGATTTGCCAGTTATCAGTTAGTCGAAAGGGGTATGACAATTAGCTTGTGGCTGAGTTGGAGTTGGTGTTGGTGAGGTTTACGTTGTGTTGGTAAAATGCATATGACCCTGGGGGGGGGCTCTTTGGATTAATGTCAATGCACGAGACTAGCAGGCACATTGCTGCGGGGAGTCCGGGTGATCGCGTTATTCGTATGCAAATACAGAATACAAAGTCATTAATGTTAGTGTGAAGCAATGCACAATGGGATTAGCGGGGTCAACGAGACGGCGGGCTGACCACGCCCATCACTTTCCCAAAAAGTGGGCTGGGCTGGGCTGGGCCTTGGCTCGGTCTGGTTAGAATTTTGAGGCACACACACACACACCTGCAGGAACAACATCGGGTATTTGCGTTTCAGTCGACGCAGCGTCGCCATGCCTTATGGCTTCCTCATTGTACTGCACATTAATTGTTTGTTTCCGTTCTCAATAAGCTGTTTTGTTCGCCACTTTTTACTTTTATTTATTTATTTACTTAATTCCCACACGAGCAGTGTTGGGTCACGCTCACGAGTAAGTGAGCAGAACAAAACATGGCCTCGGCTTGAGGCCGACTGCGCCGCAGCGAACTAGTTCAGTTGAACCAGTTTGGCAACACACTGAACGTATTGTACAACACTGTAGCAAAGTGCGCGGCTGAGAATTTAATTCAAATGATGAAATGTTATTGCTAAGTCAATAATATTGTGTTTAATATCTGGTATGCATTGTTTTAAATAAAGCAATATAAATTTTATGCTATACGGTAACCCAGTTTATTGACTTGAAAAATTATTGAAAAATATAATTATGTCGTTATAATTCTCTTAGGTGTATTGCCTATAACCGAAACATGCGTGCTCCGTTGGTATTGAAAAGGGCGAGATAAAATTACAAGTCAATTCGTCACTGTTTTATGGATGTGGAATATATTTAAGATCCGAAAAAAATATTTTTGTAGTCATTTATTATTATTTTTTATTTTGTTTTGTGTATTGACGTTCTCAGACAATTTCAAAATCAGTGATGGATTCAGCACAGACAAAGACAAAGGAATTAAGCCAAAAAATTAGAACAGCAACGATATATTTTTTGCAGGCTTGTGCTATTATTTCAATTAACTTGTTATTAATTCTTCTTAGTATACCAATTTTTGAAGCAATAAAAAACGTTAAAAGGGTATTACCTTAGAACCCTTTTCCAACCACAAGAATACAAAAAGATTTTCGTTTTTGAAATGTATTTCTCTGCTGGAATATTACTTTTGACTTAGAGGTGTACACACATCCATTGCAGATCACCCAGATTGGGGGTCTAGAGGACGGGGTAACTACACTCGAGTGCAATGCCGCAGAAGTTCTTGCCACGTGGCAGACGGAAGTAGCCATCCTCGCCCCAGTTCTTGTCCCACGAGTTCTTCACAATCCAGTAATCCTCGCCGTTCTCGCTGCCATAGCCGACGACCAGAATGGAGTGGTTCGGCTCGCCCTTGTTGCACTCCTCATCGGCGTAGATGCCGCGCTTGTAGAGCAGCAGGCTCTCCAGACCGTTCACCGAGCAGGCCAACGGACCCTGAGTGGCCACTACGGTTTTCATGGCCAGCTCATCTTTGGGCGGGATTGTGGCGAATCCGCTAATCTGGGCACCCGACAAGCCCTGCGCGTACTTGCACGATTCCTTCTTGTCCAGATACGGATATTTGTCTCCGACGGCAATGCCGTTCTGCTTGGTAATGAAGTTGAAGGCGTATTCCTGGAAGCCGCCGTCGCAGCCGGCCAGTCCAAGATCCTCCTTGCCACAGTCGACCAGGTTCTGCTCTGACAGATTCGGTAATTTTCCTGTCTTACGGAAGACATGACCCTCAATGGCCCCCGTTGTGGCAAACGACCAGCAGGAGCCGCACTCTCCCTGGAACTTGACGGGCGTCACTCCGCCCTTTTCACGCCAATCAAAAGAGTCAGGAAGCGGAATATTAGTTGCCACCTTGGCTGCCACGCGGCTGGACTGGGCACTCTGCCTGCAAGATAAATGCTCAGTCAGTACAACTGTGAGAGTGTGCGTGTGTATGTGTGTGTGTGTGGAGTGTACTCACGAGCCAGACGCTGACTTCCTGAGTCCAGTGAGCTGCTTAAGGAACTCCGCGTTGGTCAAGTCGGCAAATGCATTCACGGCCAGCTCGTAGCTCGCAGCTCCGTTCTGGAAGGCGGCGTTGCTGGCATCAACCAAGCTCTTGCGCGCACTGAAGATACCCTCGCGCAGCTGCCGATCTGCTGCCGACAGATACGATTTGCCAGATTGTGACTGCAAAGAGATATAAAGCCTCAGACTTGTATCTAAGAGTTTCTCATTTTTTTTGACTTACCACAAAGTCGCCAAAGTTTTGGACGTTACTCAGTGTTGGTGGTGAGGGCAACCTGCTGGCAATGCTTGCAGCTCCCTGCTGCACCCTATTTGCCACATTTCCCAGGCCTCCGCCCAAGCCGCCGCTCAAGCCGCCGCTCAAGCCACCGCCAAAGCCACCGAACTGGGCAGATGCCAGCGCAACGAATGGGAGAAGAACGAGCACCAATTTCATTATGACCTGTAAAGGTGATGGGTATTAGGTTTGGTTTGCAAGTCTCTCTTTTATCTCATTTCCATTCTTCTTTAAATGGGAGTATCTGATTGTAGTTGATATAATTTTAAACCCGTTTTTCTCGACTTAAATCAAACGGTATTATTCATTTGATTTAAGTTTTAAGCTCTTAATAATTTATCCGTTGAAAATTGGGGAAAAAGGTTATTTGTGCAAAAGAAAGATGTGCTACGCACCATACAAAGACAGATCAGAAGACAAGTCTGTCAGTGTATCCCTCTGTCCGTCTGTCCGTTTGTTTGTCCGTGAGCCTGTATCATAGCTATGATAAGAACTAGAGACTGTAGTTTTGTCTGTATATGTGACAAAAGGCAATGCGTGTGAGATCAACAAATCAATGAAAATGTGCGGTGCAACTTATTTTTGTGAATTCGATAAATAGAAGTATGAACTATTTATAAATTAATTTTCATATTTTTGAAAAAAGAAAATTAAATGCATTCTTCTGATTGAAATAAAATGTATTCACGAATTTTAAAACGCCTGTGACATTGAACGTAACTCAAGATCAATTATTATTATTTTTAAAACGTAAATTCGAGTTTTACCAGTTGGCTGCTTGTGCCGGAGAATTTCGAATTGAGAAGATTTAAAAAGAAAAGCAAAATGATACGTGCGAATAAAGTGTATGTAGGCAGTTCCGTTGTAATTAATATATATTTATGTAAGTATCATTGTTATTTGTTTGATTTATTATTTTCTCCTTGGAAACCATTTGATGACACAGTGAAAACAGAAAACCAGAAAGCCTTGCACTTGATAGGCACTTGAGTTAGAGGTGATTTAATGATCGTTCAGGTGTATATACATTCTTGATTATCACCAAGCGCAGTGTCGACTTGCAACAGAGCGTAATTAGCGTAATTACGTAGTTTATAATGTACTCCTCCTTAATGAGGGGCGTCACTTTGCTAACTTTTCACTTTCTTCTTTAAGATCACATCACTTGCAGGAGTTATGTCTAATTAGCTAATTGCACCTGGTTTCCCAGCTTTACCTCTATCGAATAACCTATCTCGGTGGAACGATCGAATTCAATGCGAGACACCGGCGACGGAGGCTGCGCTTTTATAGCGGATTATAGCAGTGATCGGCGCTGCTTCTGCGTTATCATGCAAATTAAATTAGAAAAGTTTAATACGCTATAAGCTTGCCTCAACGCGCGGAATATGCATATGTAAGTCACAAATACTGCGATTAAGTTTTAAACAAAACTGGCTGTATATAAATTTTTGAAACGTCGACTGGTTTGGCGATTTATAGCCTTTAATTAGCGCGATGTTTAACAGCATCAAGACCTATACTTGTATGCATAGACGAGTGCTACCATTTTATCGGTTTTTTTTTTCTCAGAAGAGACCTAATGAACCTGTTTCAGTTAGAGTAAACAAAGTTTAATTGGAAGTACAAGGGTGCTATACCTAAAATACTTCATCAGAATGGTAAAGCATTAATCTTCTAGGGCCTCTGAATAAACTTACGAGGAATCCCCGTTATGCTAAACATTTTAGCAGCATAAATCGAATGCTCCATCTAAATATTAACCCAGAGAACGATATCGAAACTGTGCGACTGGTTCCCACTGTCGCGATGTTAGTTTGCGGATTATAGAGAAATAGGTGGCTGATCTATCCAAAAGCGTTTTCCTGTTGATAGTAAATAATGGAAATAATAAAATATGTATTAACCGAGTTTTATTAATAAACTGAGCATTTTATAGCTTAGAGACTGTGAACCAGAGAGACACCTGTTTCTCATAAGATCCGCTATAATCGGTGCAACGTTAGTGAATATAAGGTGCTTACTTGAATTTTTTGACATATATACAATTTGTTTTCTGACTAGTATTAAATTAAATTTGTTGTCCGAAAATCAATACTGTTGTAGATTATTTTTTTTCTAATCAAAAATTAAATTATTCAGCTGATATCTAACAGATATCACTGTTAATATAAACGAAGCGCCTTTTAATTGCGACAGACCCCTCGCATATATCAATGTTAAATAATTTGTTCATTTGCGCCTTGTTTAACAAATTTGCTCGAATTTTGCATAAAAACCTAATTAATGACGTACATTGTGAGAAAAAAATATTTTTGAATTTGCAATTCTTACGCGTCATGTTATTATATCATTGCAGGTAATGACAAAACGAATGTACAGTATATTTTGAATATATTGAATATTTTATATTTTTGTCATAAATAAAAACGAACAATAATTATGATTAGGTAACACGAACAATACATAACGAGTATCTATCCTAGACAGCTGTTCCGTTGTTCCTTACCATCCTGGGGCGGGGCGTGAGTCTTGGTTCTTGGGGCTCCTCGTTGATGGGTATTGCCACAGGTAGAAAGACAACGGGTTGACTCAGATCTACGGGAGGAGCTGCCAAATTGTCCGTCATAGCAAACATCTGCAGCAGAATATGAAATATTTGTATTATATATTTATGTCCATCTTATTGAAGTCCTGGCAACTTACACCACTGGGAGCCAAGGGTGAGCCGCGCTCCAATTGTGGTAGGGCCAAGGCAAATGCCAGAGATGCAATGAGACCCAAAATGCTGATCACTTTCATTTTTATTGAGTTGGATTGAGCTGGGATGAGTTGGGGACTAAAATTCGCAGTTGTCCTCGAAGTTTGAATGCTGCCTTCGGAATGATTCTGCATTATCGAAGATCATGCTTATATATTACATGCATGTACCTTTCTCTTTGGAAACGGATGCGAAAAGTGCAAGTGCAGGTAGCGTTATTTTCTTTATCTCGATTCCGCCGTACTTACTGAGCTTCCGCGATGTGAATCATTGGATTTATAATGCAATTGCGTGCAGTATTGATTTCAGATTGAAGTTCGCATGCATCACACAAATTCTGTTATTAAATTAACGTTTAAAGTTAAGTCATCATTTGGAAGAGAGGGCTTGTCTCTGTTTACCAAGCTCTCTATAGCTATGTGATTGAAGATGATTTCTTTTAAAGCGGTGTTTTGATATTAACTTGAAAATTAATTGAGGATATGCTCTTTTATATATTATTTATAATACCATTTACCCATTGAAAATGGGTAAAAAATGGTATATTAACTTTGTGAAAATGTATGTAACAGGCAGAAGGAGGAGAAGGAGACTTGGTGGGTGTGTGCGTGTAATAAATACGCAGATCGAATTTATTTCAAACTTAATGTGCCACGCCCACCGACTCCGCAAATCGATAGATTCGTTTTTTGATTTTTTGCAAATAATTCAATAACGAAAAGAGATAAACGCACCAACTTTGGTAGGAGGGTGTCTTGCAACATTATGCAGAAGTAAGATTTTAGACTTTTGGACGCCACGCCCACCGCCACCAGAAAACACATTTTTATTTTTTAAAATAACACTAGAAAAGCTAGAAGCACCAAATTTGATAGCAGGGTGCCTGGTAACATAACGCAGAATGCGGATCTTCAAATTTTGGATGCCACGCCCACTGCCCCCAAAAATCGATTTTTTAAAATGGTAAATCAAATTATAGGAAAAGTAGAGAAGTTTCCGTATTTTTTTGAAATATTATTTTAGATAATAATAATATCGACCAACCATATAAATTTAAATCCGATCGGACAATAAACATAGAAGTTGTAGGCACGAGAGTTTCCCTTACAGCAGCAGAGGCCCGACGACGACGTCGACGCCGACGCCGACGCCGACTGAGCACGCAAAGTCGTCGTGTAGTCGGCATGCAGTCGGCATGTGCTATTAGCGTCAATGCATGCGTTGCAATTAATTCGCCGAATAAAAGTAATTAATATTAAGAATTATTTTTTAACAGCCATAGGTAAATGCTATCTTACTGTCGCGTGCACTCGACAGTAGCTTTCTTCACTTGTTAATAATTGAAAACTGAATAAAATTTAAATGCAATATAAAAATTAGAGTAAAATCATGAACAAAATGGCATTCCAAGGGAAAATCTCTGCGTTTTTGTAAAAGTTATGGGAGTTCAATATTTCATGAAAAAATACCAAAAAAAATTAAATTTTTAATAAATGAAAACTCATTAAAATTTAAATGCAATATCAAAAATGAAGTAAAACCATGAACAAAATTACATTCCAAAGGAAAATCGCTGCATTTTTGACAAAGTTATGAGAGTTCAAAGTTTCATGAAAAATTACCAAAAAAAATGAAATTATTAAATAATTGAAAACTGCATAAAATTTAAATGCAATATCAAAAATAGAATAAAACCATGAACAAAATGGCATTCCAAAAGAAAATCACTGCATTTTTGACAAAGTTATGGGAGTTCAAAGTTTCATGAAAAAATACCAAAAAAAAAAATGAATATTTTAAGTACTTGAAAACTGAATAAATTTTAAATGCAATATCAAAAATAGAGTAAAATCATGAACAAAATGACATTCCAAAGGAAAATCGCTGCATTTTTGATAAAGTTATGTGAGTTCAAAGTTTCATGAAAAATACCAAAAAAATGAAATTTTTAAATAATTGAAAACTCAACAAAATTTTAATGCAATATCAAAAATAGAGTAAAAACATGAACAAAACGACATTTCAAAGGAAAATCGCTGCATTTTTGACAAAGTTATGAGAGTTCAAAGTTTCATGAAAAAATACCAAAAAAAATGAAATTTTTCAATAATTGAAAACTGAATAAAATTTAAACGCAATATCAAAAATAGAGTAAAATCATGAACAAAATGACATTCCAAAGGAAAATCGCTGCATTTTTGACAAAGTTATGAAAGTTCAAAGTTTCGTGAAAAAATACCAAAAAAAATGAAATTTTTAAATAATTGAAAACTGAATAAATTTTAAATGCAATATCAAAAATAGAGTAAAATCATGAACAAAATGACATTCCAAAGGAAAATCGCTGCATTTTTGACAAAGTTATGAGAGTTCAAAGTTTCATGAAAAAATACCAAAAAAAAAAATGAATATTTAAAGTACTTGAAAACTGATAAAAATTTAAATGCAATATCAAAAATAGAGTAAAATCATGAACAAAATGACATTCCAAAGGAAAATCTCTGCATTTTTGACAAAGTTATGGGAGTTCAAAGTTTCATGAAAAAATACCAAAAAAATGAAATTTTTAAATAATTGAAAACCCAACAAAATTTAAATGCAATATCAAAAATAGAGTAAAACCATGAACAAAATGACATTCCAAAGGAAAATCGCTGCATTTTTGACAAAGTTGTGGGAGTTCAAAGTTTCATGAAAAAATACAAAAAAAAAATGAAATTTTTCAATAATTGAAAACTGAATAATATTTAAATGCAATATCAAAAATAGAGTAAATCGCTGCATTTTTGAAAAAGTTATGAGAGTTCAAAGTTTCATGAAAAAATACCAAAAAAAATGAAATTTTTAAATAATTGAAAACTGCATAAAATTTAAATGCAATATCAAAAATAGAGTAAAACCATGAACAAAATGACATTCCAAAGGAAAATCGCTGCATTTTTGACTAAGTTGTGGGAGTTCAAAGTTTCATGAAAAAATACCAAAAAAAATGAAATTTTTCAATAATTGAAAACTGAATAAAATTTAAATGCAATATCAAAAATAGAATAAAATCATGAACAAAATGACATTCCAAAGGAAAATCGCTGCATTTTTGACAAAGTTATGAAAGTTCAAAGTTTCGTGAAAAAATACCAAAAAAAATGAAATTTTTCAATAATTGAAAACTGAATAAATTTTAAATGCAATATCAAAAATAGAGTAAAATCATGAACAAAATGACATTCCAAAGGAAAATCGCTGCATTTTTGACAAAGTTATGAGAGTTCAAAGTTTCATGAAAAAATACCAAAAAAAAAATGAATATTTAAAGTACTTGAAAACTGATAAAAATTAAAATGCAATATCAAAAATAGAGTAAAATCATGAACAAAATGACATTCCAAAGGAAAATCGCTGCATTTTTGACAAAGTTATGGGAGTTCAAAGTTTCATGAAAAAATACCAAAAAAATGAATATTCAAATAATTGAAAACTCAACAAAATTTAAATGCAATATCAAAAATAGAGTAAAACCATGAACAAAATGACATTCCAAAGGAAAATCGCTGCATTTTTGACAAAGTTGTGGGAGTTCAAAGTTTCATGAAAAAATACAAAAAAAAAAGAAATTTTTCAATAATTGAAAACTGAATAATATTTAAATGCAATATCAAAAAGAGAGTAAATTGCTGCATTTTTGAAAAAGTTATGAGAGTTCAAAGTTTCATGAAAAAATACCAAAAAAAATGAAATTTTTAAATAATTGAAAACTGCATAAAATTTAAATGCAATATCAAAAATAGAGTAAAACCATGAACAAAATGAACATTTTTGACTAAGTTGTGGGAGTTCAAAGTTTCATGAAAAAATACCAAAAAAAATGAAATTTTTCAATAATTGAAAACTGAATAAAATTTAAATGCAATATCAAAGTTAGAATAAAATCATGAACAAAATGACATTCCAAAGGAAAATCGCTGCATTTTTGACAAAGTTATGGGAGTTCAAAGTTTCATGAAAAAATACCAAAAAAAATGAAATTTTTAAATAATTGAAAACTCAACAAAATTTAAATGCAATATCAAAAATAGAGTAAAACCATGAACAAAATGACATTCCAATGGAAAATCGCTGCATTTTTGACAAAGTAATGAAAGTTCAAAGTTTCGTGAAAAAATACCAAAAAAAATGAAATTTTTAAATAATTGAAAACTGAATAAATTTTAAATGCAATATCAAAAATAGAGTAAAATCATGAACAAAATGACATTCCAAAGGAAAATCGCTGCATTTTTGACAAAGTTATGAGAGTTCAAAGTTTCATGAAAAAATACCAAAAAAAATGAAATTTTTAAATAATTGAAAACTGCATAAAATTTAAATGCAATATCAAAAATAGAGTAAAACCATGAACAAAATGACATTCCAAAGGAAAATCGCTGCATTTTTGACTAAGTTGTGGGAGTTCAAAGTTTCATGAAAAAATACCAAAAAAAATGAAATTTTTCAATAATTGAAAACTGAATAAAATTTAAATGCAATATCAAAAATAGAATAAAATCATGAACAAAATGACATTCCAAAGGAAAATCGCTGCATTTTTGACAAAGTTATGAAAGTTCAAAGTTTCGTGAAAAAATACCAAAAAAAATGAAATTTTTCAATAATTGAAAACTGAATAAATTTTAAATGCAATATCAAAAATAGAGTAAAATCATGAACAAAATGACATTCCAAAGGAAAATCGCTGCATTTTTGACAAAGTTATGAGATTTCAAAGTTTCATGAAAAAATACCAAAAAAAAAATGAATATTTAAAGTACTTGAAAACTGATAAAAATTGAAATGCAATATCAAAAATAGAGTAAAATCATGAACAAAATGACATTCCAAAGGAAAATCGCTGCAAAGTTATGGGAGTTCAAAGTTTCATGAAAAAACACCAAAAAAATGAAATTTTTAAATAATTGAAAACTCAACAAAATTTAAATGCAATATCAAAAATAGAGTAAAACCATGAACAAAATGACATTCCAAAGGAAAATCGCTGCATTTTTGACAAAGTTATGAGAGTTCAAAGTTTCATGAAAAAATACCAAAAAAATGAAATTTTTAAATAATTGAAAACTCAACAAAATTTAAATACAATATCAAAAATAGAGTAAAATCATGATTAAAATGATATTCCAAAGGAAAATCGCTGCATTTTTGACAAAGTTATGAGAGTTCAAAGTTTCATGAAAAAATACCAAAAAAAAATGAAATTTTTCAATAATTGAAAACTTAACAAAATTTAAATGCAATATCAAAAATAGAGTAAAATCATGATTAAAATGATATTCCAAAGGAAAATCGCTGCATTTTTGACAAAGTTATGAGAGTTCAAAGTTGCACGAAAAAATACCAAAAAAAATGCAATTTTTAAATAATTGAAAACTGAATAAAATTTAAATGCAATATCAAAAATAGAGTAAAATCATGAACAAAATGACATTCCAAAGGAAAATCGCTGCATTTTTGACAAAGTTGTGGGAGTTCAAAGTTTCATGAAAAAATACCAAAAAAAATGAAATTTTTCAATAATTGAAAACTGAATAAAATTTAAATGCAATATCAAAAATAGAGTCAAATCATGATTAAAATGATATTTTAAAGGAAAATCGCTGCATTTTTGACAAAGTTATGAAAGTTCAAAGTTTCGTGAAAAAATACCAAAAAAAATGAAATTTTTAAATAATTGAAAACTGAATAAATTTTAAATGCAATATCAAAAATAGAGTAAAATCATGAACAAAATGACATTCCAAAGGAAAATCGCTGCATTTTTGACAAAGTTATGAGAGTTCAAAGTTTCATGAAAAAATACCAAAAAAAAAATGAATATTTAAAGTACTTGAAAACTGATAAAAATTTAAATGCAATATCAAAAATAGAGTAAAACCATGAACAAAATGACATTCCAAAGGAAAATCGCTGCATTTTTGACAAAGTTGTGGGAGTTCAAAGTTTCATGAAAAAATACCAAAAAAAATGAAATTTTTAAATAATTGAAAACTGAATAAAATTTAAATGCAATATCAAAAATAGAATAAAATCATGAACAAAATGACATTCCAAAGGAAAATCGCTGCATTTTTGACAAAGTTATGAAAGTTCAAAGTTTCGTGAAAAAATACCAAAAAAAATGAAATTTTTCAATAATTGAAAACTGAATAAATTTTAAATGCAATATCAAAAATAGAGTAAAATCATGAACAAAATGACATTCCAAAGGAAAATCGCTGCATTTTTGACAAAGTTATGAGATTTCAAAGTTTCATGAAAAAATACCAAAAAAAAAATGAATATTTAAAGTACTTGAAAACTGATAAAAATTGAAATGCAATATCAAAAATAGAGTAAAATCATGATTAAAATGATATTCCAAAGGAAAATCGCTGCATTTTTGACAAAGTTATGAGAGTTCAAAGTTTCATGAAAAAATACCAAAAAAAAATGAAATTTTTCAATAATTGAAAACTTAACAAAATTTAAATGCAATATCAAAAATAGAGTAAAATCATGATTAAAATGATATTCCAAAGGAAAATCGCTGCATTTTTGACAAAGTTATGAGAGTTCAAAGTTGCACGAAAAAATACCAAAAAAAATGCAATTTTTAAATAATTGAAAACTGAATAAAATTTAAATGCAATATCAAAAATAGAGTAAAATCATGAACAAAATGACATTCCAAAGGAAAATCGCTGCATTTTTGACAAAGTTGTGGGAGTTCAAAGTTTCATGAAAAAATACCAAAAAAAATGAAATTTTTCAATAATTGAAAACTGAATAAAATTTAAATGCAATATCAAAAATAGAGTCAAATCATGATTAAAATGATATTTTAAAGGAAAATCGCTGCATTTTTGACAAAGTTATGAAAGTTCAAAGTTTCGTGAAAAAATACCAAAAAAAATGAAATTTTTAAATAATTGAAAACTGAATAAATTTTAAATGCAATATCAAAAATAGAGTAAAATCATGAACAAAATGACATTCCAAAGGAAAATCGCTGCATTTTTGACAAAGTTATGAGAGTTCAAAGTTTCATGAAAAAATACCAAAAAAAAAATGAATATTTAAAGTACTTGAAAACTGATAAAAATTTAAATGCAATATCAAAAATAGAGTAAAACCATGAACAAAATGACATTCCAAAGGAAAATCGCTGCATTTTTGACAAAGTTGTGGGAGTTCAAAGTTTCATGAAAAAATACCAAAAAAAATGAAATTTTTAAATAATTGAAAACTGAATAATATTTAAATGCAATATCAAAAATAGAGTAAAGTCATGAACAAAATGACATTCCAAAGGAAAATCGCTGCATTTTTGAAAAAGTTATGAGAGTTCAAAGTTGCACGAAAAAATACCAAAAAAAATGAAATTTTTAAATAATTGAAAACTCAACAAAATTTTAATGCAATATCAAAAATAGAGTAAAACCATGAACAAAATGACATTCCAAAGGAAAATCGCTGCATTTTTGACAAAGTTGTGGGAGTTCAAAGTTTCATGAAAAAATACCAAAAAAATGAAATTTTTCAATAATTGAAAACTAAATAAAATTTAAATGCAATATCAAAAATAGAGTAAAATAATGAACAAAATGACATTCCAAAGGAAAATCGCTGCATTTTTGACAAAGTTGTGGGAGTTCAAAGTTTCATGAAAAAATACCAAAAAAAATGAAATTTTTCAATAATTGAAAACTGAATAAAATTTAAATGCAATATCAAAAATAGAGTCAAATCATGATTAAAATGATATTTTAAAGGAAAATCGCTGCATTTTTGACAAAGTTATGAAAGTTCAAAGTTTCGTGAAAAAATACCAAAAAAAATGAAATTTTTAAATAATTGAAAACTGAATAAATTTTAAATGCAATATCAAAAATAGAGTAAAATCATGAACAAAATGACATTCCAAAGGAAAATCGCTGCATTTTTGACAAAGTTATGAGAGTTCAAAGTTTCATGAAAAAATACCCCAAATAAAATGAAAATTTAAAGTACTTGAAAGCTGATAAAAATTTAAATGCAATATCAAAAATAGAGTAAAATCATGAACAAAATGACATTCCAAAGGAAAATCGCTGCATTTTTGACAAAGTTGTGGGAGTTCAAAGATTCATGAAAAAATACAAAAAAAATGAAATTTTTCAATAATTGAAAACTCAACAAAATTTAAATGCAATATCAAAAATAGAGTAAAACCATGAACAAAATGACATTCCAAAGGAAAATCGCTGCATTTTTGAAAAAGTTGTGGGAGTTCAAAGTTTCATGAAAAAATACCAAAAAAAAATGAAATATTTAAATAATTGAAAACTGAATAAAATTTAAATGCAATATCAAAAATAGAGTAAAATCATGAACAAAATGACATTCCAAAGGAAAATCGCTGCATTTTTGAAAAAGTTATGAGAGTTCAAAGTTGCACGAAAAAATACCAAAAAAAATGAAATTTTTAAATAATTGAAAACTCAACAAAATTTTAATGCAATATCAAAAATAGAGTAAAACCATGAACAAAATGACATTCCAAAGGAAAATCGCTGCATTTTTGACAAAGTTGTGGGAGTTCAAAGTTTCATGAAAAAATACCAAAAAAATGAAATTTTTCAATAATTGAAAACTGAATAAAATTTAAATGCAATATCAAAAATAGAGTAAAATAATGAACAAAATGACATTCCAAAGGAAAATCGCTGCATTTTTGACAAAGTTATGAGAGTTCAAAGTTTCATGAAAAATACCAAAAAAAATAAAAATTTTAAATAATTGAAAACTGAATAAAATTTAAATGCAATTTCAAAAATAGAGTAAAACCATGAACAAAATTACATTCCAAAGGAAAATCGCTGCATTTTTGACAAAGTTATGAGAGTTCAAAGTTTCATGAAAAAATACCAAAAAAAATGAAATTTTTAAATAATTGAAAACTCAACAAAATTTTAATGCAATATCAAAAATAGAGTAAAACCATGAACAAAATGACATTCCAAAGGAATATCGCTGCATTTTTGACAAAGTTATGAGAGTTCAAAGTTTCATGAAAAAATACCAAAAAAAATGAAATTTTTAAATAATTGAAAACTGCATAAAATTTTAATGCAATATCAAAAATAGAGTAAAACCATGAACAAAATTACATTCCAAAGGAAAATCGCTGCATTTTTGACAAAGTTATGAGAGTTCAAAGTTTCATGAAAAAATACCAAAAAAAATGAAATTTTTAAATAATTGAAAACTGCATAAAATTTAAATGCAATATCAAAAATAGAGTAAAACCATGAACAAAATGACATTCCAAAGGAAAATCGCTGCATTTTTGACAAAGTTGTGGGAGTTCAAAGTTTCATGAAAAAATACCAAAAAAAATGAAATTTTTCAATAATTGAAAACTGAATAAAATTTAAATGCAATATCAAAAATAGAGTAAAATCATGAACAAAATGACATTCCAAAGGAAAATCGCTGCATTTTTGACAAAGTTATGAGAGTTCAAAGTTTCATGAAAAAATACCAAAAAAAATGAAATTTTTAAATAATTGAAAACTGCATAAAATTTAAATGCAATATCAAAAATAGAGTAAAACCATGAACAAAATTACATTCCAAAGGAAAATCGCTGCATTTTTGACAAAGTTATGAGAGTTCAAAGTTTCATGAAAAAATACCAAAAAAAATGAAATTTTTAAATAATTGAAAACTGAATAAAATTTAAATGCAATATCAAAAATAGAGAAAAACCATGAACAAAATGACATTCCAAAGGAAAATCGCTGCATTTTTGACAAAGTTATGAGAGTTCAAAGTTTCATGAAAAAATACCAAAAAAAATGAAATTTTTAAATAATTGAAAACTGCATAAAATTTAAATGCAATATCAAAAATAGAGTAAAACCATGAACAAAATGACATTCCAAAGGAAAATCGCTGCATTTTTGACAAAGTTGTGGGAGTTCAAAGTTTCATGAAAAAATACCAAAAAAAATGAAATTTTTCAATAATTGAAAACTGAATAAAATTTAAATGCAATATCAAAAATAGAGTAAAATCATGAACAAAATGACATTCCAAAGGAAAATCGCTGCATTTTTGACAAAGTAATGAGAGTTCAAAGTTTCATGAAAAAATACCAAAAAAAATGAAATTTTTAAATAATTGAAAACTGCATAAAATTTAAATGCAATATCAAAAATAGAGTAAAACCATGAACAAAATTACATTCCAAAGGAAAATCGCTGCATTTTTGACAAAGTTATGAGAGTTCAAAGTTTCATGAAAAAATACCAAAAAAAATGAAATTTTTAAATAATTGAAAACTGAATAAAATTTAAATGCAATATCAAAAATAGAGAAAAACCATGAACAAAATGACATTCCAAAGGAAAATCGCTGCATTTTTGACAAAGTTATGAGAGTTCAAAGTTTCATGAAAAAATACCAAAAAAAATGAAATTTTTAAATAATTGAAAACTGCATAAAATTTAAATGCAATATCAAAAATAGAGTAAAACCATGAACAAAATGACATTCCAAAGGAAAATCGCTGCATTTTTGACAAAGTTATGAGAGTTCAAAGTTTCATGAAAAAATACCAAAAAAAATGAAATTTTTAAATAATTGAAAACTCAACAAAATTTAAATGCAATATCAAAAATAGAGTAAAACCATGAACAAAATGACATTCCAAAGGAAAATCGCTGCATTTTTGACAAAGTTGTGGGAGTTCAAAGTTTCATGAAAAAATACCAAAAAAAATGAAATTTTTCAATAATTGAAAACTGAATAAAATTTAAATGCAATATCAAAAATAGAGTAAAATCATGAACAAAATGACATTCCAAAGGAAAATCGCTGCATTTTTGACAAAGTTATGAGAGTTCAAAGTTTCATGAAAAAATACCAAAAAAAAAATGAATATTTAAAGTACTTGAAAACTGATAAAAATTTAAATGCAATATCAAAAATAGAGTAAAATCATGAACAAAATGACATTCCAAAGGAAAATCGCTGCATTTTTCAAAAAGTTGTGGGAGTTCAAAGATTCATGAAAAAATACCAAAAAAAATGAAATTTTTCAATAATTGAAAACTCAACAAAATTTAAATGCAATATCAAAAATAGAGTAAAACCATGAACAAAATGACATTCCAAAGGAAAATCGCTGCATTTTTGACAAAGTTATGGGAGTTCAAAGTTTCATGAAAAAATACCAAAAAAAATGAAATTTTTCAATAATTGAAAACTGAATAAAATTTAAATGCAATATCAAAAATAGAGTAAAATCATGATTAAAATGATATTCCAAAGGAAAATCGCTGCATTTTTGACAAAGTTATGAGAGTTCAAAGTTTCATGAAAAAATACCAAAAAAAATGAAATTTTTAAATAATTGAAAACTGAATAAAATTTAAATGCAATATCAAAAATAGAGTAAAATCATGAACAAAATGACATTCCAAAGGAAAATCGCTGCATTTTTGACAAAGTTATGAGAGTTCAAAGTTTCATGAAAAAATACCAAAAAAAAAATGAATATTTAAAGTACTTGAAAACTGAACAAAATTTAAATGCAATATCAAAAATAGAGTAAAATCATGAACAAAATGACATTCCAAAGGAAAATCGCTGCATTTTTGACAAAGTTGTGGGAGTTCAAAGTTTCATGAAAAAATACCAAAAAAAATGAAATTTTTAAATAATTGAAAACTGAATAAAATTTAAATGCAATATCAAAAATAGAGTAAAATCATGAACAAAATGACATTCCAAAGGAAAATCGCTGCATTTTTGACAAAGTTATGAGAGTTCAAAGTTTCATGAAAAAATACCAAAAAAAATGAAATTTTTAAATAATTGAAAACTCAACAAAATTTTAATGCAATATCAAAAATAGAGTAAAACCATGAACAAAATGACATTCCAAAGGAAAATCGCTGCATTTTTGACAAAGTTGTGGGAGTTCAAAGTTTCATGAAAAAATACCAAAAAAAATGAAATTTTTCAATAATTGAAAACTGAATAAAATTTAAATGCAATATCAAAAATAGAGTAAAATCATGAACAAAATGACATTCCAAAGGAAAATCGCTGCATTTTTGACAAAGTTATGAGAGTTCAAAGTTTCATGAAAAAATACCAAAAAAAATGAAATTTTTAAATAATTGAAAACTCAACAAAATTTAAATGCAATATCAAAAATAGAGTAAAACCATGAACAAAATGACATTCCAAAGGAAAATCGCTGCATTTTTGACAAAGTTGTGGGAGTTCAAAGTTTCATGAAAAAATACCAAAAAAAATGAAATTTTTCAATAATTGAAAACTGAATAAAATTTAAATGCAATATCAAAAATAGAGTAAAATCATGAACAAAATGACATTCCAAAGGAAAATCGCTGCATTTTTGACAAAGTTATGAGAGTTCAAAGTTTCATGAAAAAATACCAAAAAAAAAATGAATATTTAAAGTACTTGAAAACTGATAAAAATTTAAATGCAATTTCAAAAATAGAGTAAAACCATGAACAAAATTACATTCCAAAGGAAAATCGCTGCATTTTTGACAAAGTTATGAGAGTTCAAAGTTTCATGAAAAAATACCAAAAAAAATGAAATTTTTAAATAATTGAAAACTCAACAAAATTTTAATGCAATATCAAAAATAGAGTAAAACCATGAACAAAATGACATTCCAAAGGAAAATCGCTGCATTTTTGACAAAGTTATGAGAGTTCAAAGTTTCATGAAAAAATACCAAAAAAAATGAAATTTTTAAATAATTGAAAACTGCATAAAATTTAAATGCAATATCAAAAATAGAGTAAAACCATGAACAAAATTACATTCCAAAGGAAAATCGCTGCATTTTTGACAAAGTTATGAGAGTTCAAAGTTTCATGAAAAAATACCAAAAAAAATGAAATTTTTAAATAATTGAAAACTCAACAAAATTTAAATGCAATATCAAAAATAGAGTAAAACCATGAACAAAATGACATTCCAAAGGAAAATCGCTGCATTTTTGACAAAGTTGTGGGAGTTCAAAGTTTCATGAAAAAATACCAAAAAAAATGAAATTTTTAAATAATTGAAAACTGAATAAAATTTAAATGCAATATCAAAAATAGAGTAAAATCATGAACAAAATGACATTCCAAAGGAAAATCGCTGCATTTTTGACAAAGTTATGAGAGTTCAAAGTTTCATGAAAAAATACCAAAAAAAATGAAATTTTTAAATAATTGAAAACTCAACAAAATTTAAATGCAATATCAAAAATAGAGTAAAACCATGAACAAAATTACATTCCAAAGGAAAATCGCTGCATTTTTGACAAAGTTATGAGAGTTCAAAGTTTCATGAAAAAATACCAAAAAAAATGAAATTTTTAAATAATTGAAAACTGAATAAAATTTAAATGCAATATCAAAAATAGAGAAAAACCATGAACAAAATGACATTCCAAAGGAAAATCGCTGCATTTTTGACAAAGTTATGAGAGTTCAAAGTTTCATGAAAAAATACCAAAAAAAATGAAATTTTTAAATAATTGAAAACTGCATAAAATTTAAATGCAATATCAAAAATAGAGTAAAACCATGAACAAAATGACATTCCAAAGGAAAATCGCTGCATTTTTGACAAAGTTATGAGAGTTCAAAGTTTCATGAAAAAATACCAAAAAAAATGAAATTTTTAAATAATTGAAAACTCAACAAAATTTAAATGCAATATCAAAAATAGAGTAAAACCATGAACAAAATGACATTCCAAAGGAAAATCGCTGCATTTTTGACAAAGTTGTGGGAGTTCAAAGTTTCATGAAAAAATACCAAAAAAAATGAAATTTTTAAATAATTGAAAACTGCATAAAATTTAAATGCAATATCAAAAATAGAGTAAAACCATGAACAAAATGACATTCCAAAGGAAAATCGCTGCATTTTTGACAAAGTTATGAGAGTTCAAAGTTTCATGAAAAAATACCAAAAAAAATGAAATTTTTAAATAATTGAAAACTCAACAAAATTTAAATGCAATATCAAAAATAGAGTAAAACCATGAACAAAATGACATTCCAAAGGAAAATCGCTGCATTTTTGACAAAGTTGTGGGAGTTCAAAGTTTCATGAAAAAATACCAAAAAAAATGAAATTTTTAAATAATTGAAAACTGAATAAAATTTAAATGCAATATCAAAAATAGAGTAAAATCATGAACAAAATGACATTCCAAAGGAAAATCGCTGCATTTTTGACAAAGTAATGAGAGTTCAAAGTTTCATGAAAAAATACCAAAAAAAATGAAATTTTTAAATAATTGAAAACTGCATAAAATTTAAATGCAATATCAAAAATAGAGTAAAACCATGAACAAAATTACATTCCAAAGGAAAATCGCTGCATTTTTGACAAAGTTATGAGAGTTCAAAGTTTCATGAAAAAATACCAAAAAAAATGAAATTTTTAAATAATTGAAAACTGAATAAAATTTAAATGCAATATCAAAAATAGAGAAAAACCATGAACAAAATGACATTCCAAAGGAAAATCGCTGCATTTTTGACAAAGTTATGAGAGTTCAAAGTTTCATGAAAAAATACCAAAAAAAATGAAATTTTTAAATAATTGAAAACTGAACAAAATTTAAATGCAATATCAAAAATAGAGTAAAACCATGAACAAAATGACATTCCAAAGGAATATCGCTGCATTTTTGACAAAGTTATGAGAGTTCAAAGTTTCATGAAAAATACCAAAAATAATGAAAATTTTAAATAATTGAAAACTGAATAAAATTTAAATGCAATTTCAAAAATAGAGTAAAACCATGAACAAAATTACATTCCAAAGGAAAATCGCTGCATTTTTGACAAAGTTATGAGAGTTCAAAGTTTCATGAAAAAATACCAAAAAAAATGAAATTTTTAAATAATTGAAAACTCAACAAAATTTTAATGCAATATCAAAAATAGAGTAAAACCATGAACAAAATGACATTCCAAAGGAATATCGCTGCATTTTTGACAAAGTTATGAGAGTTCAAAGTTTCATGAAAAAATACCAAAAAAAATGAAATTTTTCAATAATTGAAAACTGAATAAAATTTAAATGCAATATCAAAAATAGAGTAAAATCATGAACAAAATGACATTCCAAAGGAAAATCGCTGCATTTTTGACAAAGTTATGAGAGTTCAAAGTTTCATGAAAAAATACCAAAAAAAATGAAATTTTTAAATAATTGAAAACTGAATAAAATTTAAATGCAATATCAAAAATAGAGTAAAATCATGAACAAAATGACATTCCAAAGGAAAATCGCTGCATTTTTGACAAAGTTATGAGAGTTCAAAGTTTCATGAAAAAATACCAAAAAAAATGAAATTTTTAAATAATTGAAAACTGAATAAAATTTAAATGCAATATCAAAAATAGAGTAAAATCATGAACAAAATGACATTCCAAAGGAAAATCGCTGCATTTTTGACAAAGTTATGAGAGTTCAAAGTTTCATGAAAAAATACCAAAAAAAAAATGAAATTTTTAAAGTAATTGAAAACTGATAAAATTTAAATGCAATATCAAAAATAGAGTAAAACCATGAACAAAATGACATTCCAAAGGAAAATCGCTGCATTTTTGACAAAGTTATGGGAGTTCAAAGTTTCATGAAAAAATACCAAAAAAAAATGAAATTTTTAAATAATTGAAAACTCAACAAAATTTAAATGCAATATCAAAAATAGAGTAAAACCATGAACAAAATGACATTCCAAAGGAAAATCGCTGCATTTTTGACAAAGTTGTGGGAGTTCAAAGTTTCATGAAAAAATACCAAAAAAAATGAAATTTTTAAATAATTGAAAACTGAATAAAATTTAAATGCAATATCAAAAATAGAGTAAAGTCATGAACAAAATGACATTCCAAAGGAAAATCGCTGCATTTTTGAAAAAGTTATGAGAGTTCAAAGTTGCACGAAAAAATACCAAAAAAAATGAAATTTTTCAATAATTGAAAACTGAATAAAATTTAAATGCAATATCAAAAATAGAGTAAAACCATGAACAAAATGACATTCCAAAGGAAAATCGCTGCATTTTTGACAAAGTAATGAGAGTTCAAAGTTTCATGAAAAAATACCAAAAATAATGAAAATTTTAAATAATTGAAAACTGAATAAAATTTAAATGCAATTTCAAAAATAGAGTAAAACCATGAACAAAATTACATTCCAAAGGAAAATCGCTGCATTTTTGACAAAGTTATGAGAGTTCAAAGTTTCATGAAAAAATACCAAAAAAAATGAAATTTTTAAATAATTGAAAACTCAACAAAATTTTAATGCAATATCAAAAATAGAGTAAAACCATGAACAAAATGACATTCCAAAGGAAAATCGCTGCATTTTTGACAAAGTTATGAGAGTTCAAAGTTTCATGAAAAAATACCAAAAAAAATGAAATTTTTCAATAATTGAAAACTGAATAAAATTTAAATGCAATATCAAAAATAGAGTAAAATCATGAACAAAATGACATTCCAAAGGAAAATCGCTGCATTTTTGACAAAGTTATGGGAGTTCAAAGTTTCATGAAAAAATACCAAAAAAAATGAAATTTTTAAATAATTGAAAACTGAATAAAATTTAAATGCAATATCAAAAATAGAGTAAAATCATGAACAAAATGACATTCCAAAGGAAAATCGCTGCATTTTTGACAAAGTTATGAGAGTTCAAAGTTTCATGAAAAAATACCAAAAAAAATGAAATTTTTAAATAATTGAAAACTGAATAAAATTTAAATGCAATATCAAAAATAGAGTAAAATCATGAACAAAATGACATTCCAAAGGAAAATCGCTGCATTTTTGACAAAGTTATGAGAGTTCAAAGTTTCATGAAAAAATACCAAAAAAAAAATGAAATTTTTAAATACTTGAAAACTGATAAAAATTTAAATGCAATATCAAAAATAGAGTAAAACCATGAACAAAATGACATTCCAAAGGAAAATCGCTGCATTTTTGACAAAGTTATGAGAGTTCAAAGTTTCATGAAAAAATACCAAAAAAAATGAAATTTTTAAATAATTGAAAACTCAACAAAATTTAAATGCAATATCAAAAATAGAGTAAAACCATGAACAAAATGACATTCCAAAGGAAAATCGCTGCATTTTTGACAAAGTTGTGGGAGTTCAAAGTTTCATGAAAAAATACCAAAAAAAATGAAATTTTTAAATAATTGAAAACTGAATAAAATTTAAATGCAATATCAAAAATAGAGTAAAATCATGAACAAAATGACATTCCAAAGGAAAATCGCTGCATTTTTGACAAAGTTATGAGAGTTCAAAGTTTCATGAAAAAATACCAAAAAAAATGAAATTTTTAAATAATTGAAAACTGAATAAAATTTAAATGCAATATCAAAAATAGAGTAAAACCATGAACAAAATGACATTCCAAAGGAAAATCGCTGCATTTTTGACAAAGTTATGAGAGTTCAAAGTTTCATGAAAAAATACCAAAAAAAATGAAATTTTTAAATAATTGAAAACTGCAATAAAATTTAAATGCAATATCAAAAATAGAGTAAAACCATGAACAAAATGACATTCCAAAGGAAAATCGCTGCATTTTTGACAAAGTTATGAGAGTTCAAAGTTTCATGAAAAAATACCAAAAAAAATGAAATTTTTAAATAATTGAAAACTCAACAAAATTTAAATGCAATATCAAAAATAGAGTAAAACCATGAACAAAATGACATTCCAAAGGAAAATCGCTGCATTTTTGACAAAGTTATGGGAGTTCAAAGTTTCATGAAAAAATACCAAAAAAAATGAAATTTTTAAATAATTGAAAACTGAATAAAATTTAAATGCAATATCAAAAATAGAGTAAAACCATGAACAAAATTACATTCCAAAGGAAAATCGCTGCATTTTTGACAAAGTTATGAGAGTTCAAAGTTTCATGAAAAAATACCAAAAAAAATGAAATTTTTAAATAATTGAAAACTCAACAAAATTTAAATGCAATATCAAAAATAGAGTAAAACCATGAACAAAATGACATTCCAAAGGAAAATCGCTGCATTTTTGACAAAGTTATGAGAGTTCAAAGTTTCATGAAAAAATACCAAAAAAAATGAAATTTTTAAATAATTGAAAACTGAATAAAATTTAAATGCAATATCAAAAATAGAGTAAAATCATGAACAAAATGACATTCCAAAGGAAAATCGCTGCATTTTTGACAAAGTTATGAGAGTTCAAAGTTTCATGAAAAAATACCAAAAAAAATGAAATTTTTAAATAATTGAAAACTGAATAAAATTTAAATGCAATATCAAAAATAGAGTAAAACCATGAACAAAATGACATTCCAAAGGAAAATCGCTGCATTTTTGACAAAGTTATGGGAGTTCAAAGTTTCATGAAAAAATACCAAAAAAAAATGAAATTTTTAAATAATTGAAAACTCAACAAAATTTAAATGCAATATCAAAAATAGAGTAAAACCATGAACAAAATGACATTCCAAAGGAAAATCGCTGCATTTTTGGCAAAGTAATGGGAGTTCAAAGTTTCATGAAAAAATACCAAAAAAAATGAAATTTTTAAATAATTGAAAACTGAATAAAATTTAAATGCAATATCAAAAATAGAGTAAAATCATGAACAAAATGACATTCCAAAGGAAAATCGCTGCATTTTTGAAAAAGTTATGAGAGTTCAAAGTTGCACGAAAAAATACCAAAAAAAATGAAATTTTTCAATAATTGAAAACTGAATAAAATTTAAATGCAATATCAAAAATAGAGTAAAATCATGAACAAAATGACATTCCAAAGGAAAATCGCTGCATTTTTGACAAAGTTATGAGAGTTCAAAGTTTCATGAAAAAATACCAAAAAAAATGAAATTTTTAAATAATTGAAAACTGCATAAAATTTAAATGCAATATCAAAAATAGAGTAAAACCATGAACAAAATGACATTCCAAAGGAAAATCGCTGCATTTTTGACAAAGTTATGAGAGTTCAAAGTTTCATGAAAAAATACCAAAAAAAATGAAATTTTTAAATAATTGAAAACTCAACAAAATTTAAATGCAATATCAAAAATAGAGTAAAACCATGAACAAAATGACATTCCAAAGGAAAATCGCTGCATTTTTGACAAAGTTGTGGGAGTTCAAAGTTTCATGAAAAAATACCAAAAAAAATGAAATTTTTCAATAATTGAAAACTGAATAAAATTTAAATGCAATATCAAAAATAGAGTAAAATCATGAACAAAATGACATTCCAAAGGAAAATCGCTGCATTTTTGACAAAGTTATGAGAGTTCAAAGTTTCATGAAAAAATACCAAAAAAAATGAAATTTTTAAATAATTGAAAACTGAATAAAATTTAAATGCAATATCAAAAATAGAGTAAAACCATGAACAAAATGACATTCCAAAGGAAAATCGCTGCATTTTTGACAAAGTTATGAGAGTTCAAAGTTTCATGAAAAAATACCAAAAAAAATGAAATTTTTAAATAATTGAAAACTCAACAAAATTTAAATGCAATATCAAAAATAGAGTAAAACCATGAACAAAATGACATTCCAAAGGAAAATCGCTGCATTTTTGACAAAGTTATGGGAGTTCAAAGTTTCATGAAAAAATACCAAAAAAAATGAAATTTTTAAATAATTGAAAACTGAATAAAATTTAAATGCAATATCAAAAATAGAGTAAAATCATGAACAAAATGACATTCCAAAGGAAAATCGCTGCATTTTTGACAAAGTAATGAGAGTTCAAAGTTTCATGAAAAAATACCAAAAAAAATGAAATTTTTAAATAATTGAAAACTGCATAAAATTTAAATGCAATATCAAAAATAGAGTAAAACCATGAACAAAATTACATTCCAAAGGAAAATCGCTGCATTTTTGACAAAGTTATGAGAGTTCAAAGTTTCATGAAAAAATACCAAAAAAAATGAAATTTTTAAATAATTGAAAACTGAATAAAATTTAAATGCAATATCAAAAATAGAGAAAAACCATGAACAAAATGACATTCCAAAGGAAAATCGCTGCATTTTTGACAAAGTTATGAGAGTTCAAAGTTTCATGAAAAAATACCAAAAAAAATGAAATTTTTAAATAATTGAAAACTGCATAAAATTTAAATGCAATATCAAAAATAGAGTAAAACCATGAACAAAATGACATTCCAAAGGAAAATCGCTGCATTTTTGACAAAGTTATGAGAGTTCAAAGTTTCATGAAAAAATACCAAAAAAAATGAAATTTTTAAATAATTGAAAACTCAACAAAATTTTAATGCAATATCAAAAATAGAGTAAAACCATGAACAAAATGACATTCCAAAGGAAAATCGCTGCATTTTTGACAAAGTTGTGGGAGTTCAAAGTTTCATGAAAAAATACCAAAAAAAATGAAATTTTTCAATAATTGAAAACTGAATAAAATTTAAATGCAATATCAAAAATAGAGTAAAATCATGAACAAAATGACATTCCAAAGGAAAATCGCTGCATTTTTGACAAAGTTATGAGAGTTCAAAGTTTCATGAAAAAATACCAAAAAAAATGAAATTTTTAAATAATTGAAAACTGAATAAAATTTAAATGCAATATCAAAAATAGAGTAAAATCATGAACAAAATGACATTCCAAAGGAAAATCGCTGCATTTTTGACAAAGTTATGAGAGTTCAAAGTTTCATGAAAAAATACCAAAAAAAATGAAATTTTTAAATAATTGAAAACTGAATAAAATTTAAATGCAATATCAAAAATAGAGTAAAACCATGAACAAAATGACATTCCAAAGGAAAATCGCTGCATTTTTGACAAAGTTATGAGAGTTCAAAGTTTCATGAAAAAATACCAAAAAAAATGAAATTTTTAAATAATTGAAAACTGAATAAAATTTAAATGCAATATCAAAAATAGAGTAAAATCATGAACAAAATGACATTCCAAAGGAAAATCGCTGCATTTTTGACAAAGTTATGAGAGTTCAAAGTTTCATGAAAAAATACCAAAAAAAATGAAATTTTTAAATAATTGAAAACTGAATAAAATTTAAATGCAATATCAAAAATAGAGTAAAACCATGAACAAAATTACATTCCAAAGGAAAATCGCTGCATTTTTGACAAAGTTATGAGAGTTCAAAGTTTCATGAAAAAATACCAAAAAAAATGAAATTTTTAAATAATTGAAAACTCAACAAAATTTAAATGCAATATCAAAAATAGAGTAAAACCATGAACAAAATGACATTCCAAAGGAAAATCGCTGCATTTTTGACAAAGTTGTGGGAGTTCAAAGTTTCATGAAAAAATACCAAAAAAAATGAAATTTTTCAATAATTGAAAACTGAATAAAATTTAAATGCAATATCAAAAATAGAGTAAAATCATGAACAAAATGACATTCCAAAGGAAAATCGCTGCATTTTTGACAAAGTTATGGGAGTTCAAAGTTTCATGAAAAAATACCAAAAAAAATGAAATTTTTAAATAATTGAAAACTGAATAAAATTTAAATGCAATATCAAAAATAGAGTAAAACCATGAACAAAATGACATTCCAAAGGAAAATCGCTGCATTTTTGACAAAGTTATGAGAGTTCAAAGTTTCATGAAAAAATACCAAAAAAAATGAAATTTTTAAATAATTGAAAACTGAATAAAATTTAAATGCAATATCAAAAATAGAGTAAAATCATGAACAAAATGACATTCCAAAGGAAAATCGCTGCATTTTTGACAAAGTTATGAGAGTTCAAAGTTTCATGAAAAAATACCAAAAAAAAAATGAAATTTTTAAAGTAATTGAAAACTGATCAAAATTTAAATGCAATATCAAAAATAGAGTAAAATCATGAACAAAATGACATTCCAAAGGAAAATCGCTGCATTTTTGACAAAGTTGTGGGAGTTCAAAGTTTCATGAAAAAATACCAAAAAAAAATGAAATTTTTAAATAATTGAAAACTCAACAAAATTTAAATGCAATATCAAAAATAGAGTAAAACCATGAACAAAATGACATTCCAAAGGAAAATCGCTGCATTTTTGACAAAGTTGTGGGAGTTCAAAGTTTCATGAAAAAATACCAAAAAAAATGAAATTTTTAAATAATTGAAAACTGAATAAAATTTAAATGCAATATCAAAAATAGAGTAAAACCATGAACAAAATGACATTCCAAAGGAAAATCGCTGCATTTTTGACAAAGTTATGAGAGTTCAAAGTTTCATGAAAAAATACAAAAAAAAATGAAATTTTTAAATAATTGAAAACTCAACAAAATTTTAATGCAATATCAAAAATAGAGTAAAACCATGAACAAAATGACATTCCAAAGGAAAATCGCTGCATTTTTGACAAAGTTATGAGAGTTCAAAGTTTCATGAAAAAATACCAAAAAAAATGAAATTTTTAAATAATTGAAAACTCAACAAAATTTAAATGCAATATCAAAAATAGAGTAAAACCATGAACAAAATGACATTCCAAAGGAAAATCGCTGCATTTTTGACAAAGTTATGAGAGTTCAAAGTTTCATGAAAAAATACCAAAAAAAATGAAATTTTTAAATAATTGAAAACTGAATAAAATTTAAATGCAATATCAAAAATAGAGTAAAACCATGAACAAAATTACATTCCAAAGGAAAATCGCTGCATTTTTGACAAAGTTATGAGAGTTCAAAGTTTCATGAAAAAATACCAAAAAAAATGAAATTTTTAAATAATTGAAAACTCAACAAAATTTTAATGCAATATCAAAAATAGAGTAAAACCATGAACAAAATGACATTCCAAAGGAAAATCGCTGCATTTTTGACAAAGTTATGGGAGTTCAAAGTTTCATGAAAAAATACCAAAAAAAATGAAATTTTTCAATAATTGAAAACTGAATAAAATTTAAATGCAATATCAAAAATAGAGTAAAATCATGAACAAAATGACATTCCAAAGGAAAATCGCTGCATTTTTGACAAAGTTATGGGAGTTCAAAGTTTCATGAAAAAATACCAAAAAAAATGAAATTTTTCAATAATTGAAAACTGAATAAAATTTAAATGCAATATCAAAAATAGAGTAAAATCATGAACAAAATGACATTCCAAAGGAAAATCGCTGCATTTTTGACAAAGTTATGAGAGTTCAAAGTTTCATGAAAAAATACCAAAAAAAATGAAATTTTTAAATAATTGAAAACTGAATAAAATTTAAATGCAATATCAAAAATAGAGTAAAATCATGAACAAAATGACATTCCAAAGGAAAATCGCTGCATTTTTGACAAAGTTATGAGAGTTCAAAGTTTCATGAAAAAATACCAAAAAAAAAATGAAATTTTTAAAGTAATTGAAAACTGATAAAAATTTAAATGCAATATCAAAAATAGAGTAAAATCATGAACAAAATGACATTCCAAAGGAAAATCGCTGCATTTTTGACAAAGTTGTGGGAGTTCAAAGTTTCATGAAAAAATACCAAAAAAAAATGAAATTTTTAAATAATTGAAAACTCAACAAAATTTAAATGCAATATCAAAAATAGAGTAAAACCATGAACAAAATGACATTCCAAAGGAAAATCGCTGCATTTTTGACAAAGTTGTGGGAGTTCAAAGTTTCATGAAAAAATACCAAAAAAAATGAAATTTTTAAATAATTGAAAACTGAATAAAATTTAAATGCAATATCAAAAATAGAGTAAAACCATGAACAAAATGACATTCCAAAGGAAAATCGCTGCATTTTTGACAAAGTTATGAGAGTTCAAAGTTTCATGAAAAAATACAAAAAAAAATGAAATTTTTAAATAATTGAAAACTCAACAAAATTTAAATGCAATATCAAAAATAGAGTAAAACCATGAACAAAATGACATTCCAAAGGAAAATCGCTGCATTTTTGACAAAGTTATGAGAGTTCAAAGTTTCATGAAAAAATACCAAAAAAAATGAAATTTTTAAATAATTGAAAACTCAACAAAATTTTAATGCAATATCAAAAATAGAGTAAAACCATGAACAAAATGACATTCCAAAGGAAAATCGCTGCATTTTTGACAAAGTTATGAGAGTTCAAAGTTTCATGAAAAATACCAAAAATAATGAAAATTTTAAATAATTGAAAACTGAATAAAATTTAAATGCAATTTCAAAAATAGAGTAAAACCATGAACAAAATTACATTCCAAAGGAAAATCGCTGCATTTTTGACAAAGTTATGAGAGTTCAAAGTTTCATGAAAAAATACCAAAAAAAATGAAATTTTTAAATAATTGAAAACTCAACAAAATTTTAATGCAATATCAAAAATAGAGTAAAACCATGAACAAAATGACATTCCAAAGGAAAATCGCTGCATTTTTGACAAAGTTGTGGGAGTTCAAAGTTTCATGAAAAAATACCAAAAAAAATGAAATTTTTCAATAATTGAAAACTGAATAAAATTTAAATGCAATATCAAAAATAGAGTAAAATCATGAACAAAATGACATTCCAAAGGAAAATCGCTGCATTTTTGACAAAGTTATGGGAGTTCAAAGTTTCATGAAAAAATACCAAAAAAAATGAAATTTTTAAATAATTGAAAACTGCATAAAATTTAAATGCAATATCAAAAATAGAGTAAAATCATGATTAAAATGATATTCCAAAGGAAAATCGCTGCATTTTTGACAAAGTTATGAGAGTTCAAAGTTTCATGAAAAAATACCAAAAAAAATGAAATTTTTAAATAATTGAAAACTGAATAAAATTTAAATGCAATATCAAAAATAGAGTAAAATCATGAACAAAATGACATTCCAAAGGAAAATCGCTGCATTTTTGACAAAGTTATGAGAGTTCAAAGTTTCATGAAAAAATACCAAAAAAAAAATGAATATTTAAAGTACTTGAAAACTGATAAAAATTTAAATGCAATATCAAAAATAGAGTAAAATCATGAACAAAATGACATTCCAAAGGAAAATCGCTGCATTTTTCACAAAGTTGTGGGAGTTCAAAGATTCATGAAAAAATACCAAAAAAAAATGAAATTTTTCAATAATTGAAAACTCAACAAAATTTAAATGCAATATCAAAAATAGAGTAAAACCATGAACAAAATGACATTCCAAAGGAAAATCGCTGCATTTTTGACAAAGTTGTGGGAGTTCAAAGTTTCATGAAAAAATACCAAAAAAAATGAAATTTTTAAATAATTGAAAACTGAATAATATTTAAATGCAATATCAAAAATAGAGTAAAGTCATGAACAAAATGACATTCCAAAGGAAAATCGCTGCATTTTTGAAAAAGTTATGAGAGTTCAAAGTTGCATGAAAAAATACCAAAAAAAATGAAATTTTTAAATAATTGAAAACTCAACAAAATTTAAATGCAATATCAAAAATAGAGTAAAACCATGAACAAAATGACATTCCAAAGGAAAATCGCTGCATTTTTGACAAAGTTGTGGGAGTTCAAAGTTTCATGAAAAAATACCAAAAAAAATGAAATTTTTAAATAATTGAAAACTCAACAAAATTTAAATGCAATATCAAAAATAGAGTAAAACCATGAACAAAATGACATTCCAAAGGAAAATCGCTGCATTTTTGACAAAGTTGTGGGAGTTCAAAGTTTCATGAAAAAATACCAAAAAAAATGAAATTTTTCAATAATTGAAAACTGAATAAAATTTAAATGCAAAATCAAAAATAGAGTAAAATCATGAACAAAATGACATTCCAAAGGAAAATCGCTGCATTTTTGACAAAGTTATGAGAGTTCAAAGTTTCATGAAAAAATACCAAAAAAAATGAAATTTTTAAATAATTGAAAACTGAATAAAATTTAAATGCAATATCAAAAATAGAGTAAAACCATGAACAAAATGACATTCCAAAGGAAAATCGCTGCATTTTTGACAAAGTTATGAGAGTTCAAAGTTTCATGAAAAAATACCAAAAAAAATGAAATTTTTAAATAATTGAAAACTGAACAAAATTTAAATGCAATATCAAAAATAGAGTAAAACCATGAACAAAATGACATTCCAAAGGAAAATCGCTGCATTTTTGACAAAGTTATGAGAGTTCAAAGTTTCATGAAAAAATACCAAAAAAAATGAAATTTTTAAATAATTGAAAACTGAATAAAATTTAAATGCAATATCAAAAATAGAGTAAAACCATGAACAAAATGACATTCCAAAGGAAAATCGCTGCATTTTTGACAAAGTTATGAGAGTTCAAAGTTTCATGAAAAAATACCAAAAAAAATGAAATTTTTAAATAATTGAAAACTGCAACAAAATTTAAATGCAATATCAAAAATAGAGTAAAACCATGAACAAAATGACATTCCAAAGGAAAATCGCTGCATTTTTGACAAAGTTATGAGAGTTCAAAGTTTCATGAAAAAATACCAAAAAAAATGAAATTTTTAAATAATTGAAAACTGAATAAAATTTAAATGCAATATCAAAAATAGAGTAAAACCATGAACAAAATGACATTCCAAAGGAAAATCGCTGCATTTTTGACAAAGTTATGAGAGTTCAAAGTTTCATGAAAAAATACCAAAAAAAATGAAATTTTTAAATAATTGAAAACTGAATAAAATTTAAATGCAATATCAAAAATAGAGTAAAACCATGAACAAAATGACATTCCAAAGGAAAATCGCTGCATTTTTGACAAAGTTATGGGAGTTCAAAGTTTCATGAAAAAATACCAAAAAAAATGAAATTTTTAAATAATTGAAAACTGCAACAAAATTTAAATGCAATATCAAAAATAGAGTAAAATCATGAACAAAATGACATTCCAAAGGAAAATCGCTGCATTTTTGACAAAGTTATGAGAGTTCAAAGTTTCATGAAAAAATACCAAAAAAAATGAAATTTTTAAATAATTGAAAACTCAACAAAATTTAAATGCAATATCAAAAATAGAGTAAAATCATGAACAAAATGACATTCCAAAGGAAAATCGCTGCATTTTTGACAAAGTTATGAGAGTTCAAAGTTTCATGAAAAAATACCAAAAAAAATGAAATTTTTAAATAATTGAAAACTGAATAAAATTTAAATGCAATATCAAAAATAGAGTAAAACCATGAACAAAATGACATTCCAAAGGAAAATCGCTGCATTTTTGACAAAGTTGTGGGAGTTCAAAGTTTCATGAAAAAATACCAAAAAAAATGAAATTTTTCAATAATTGAAAACTGAATAAAATTTAAATGCAAAATCAAAAATAGAGTAAAATCATGAACAAAATGACATTCCAAAGGAAAATCGCTGCATTTTTGACAAAGTTATGAGAGTTCAAAGTTTCATGAAAAAATACCAAAAAAAATGAAATTTTTAAATAATTGAAAACTCAACAAAATTTAAATGCAATATCAAAAATAAAATTAAAATCATGAATAAAATGACATTCCAAAGGAAAATCGCTGCATTTTTGACAAAGTTATGAGAGTTCAAAGTTTCATGAAAAAATACCAAAAAAAATGAAATTTTTAAATAATTGAAAACTGAATAAAATTTAAATGCAATATCAAAAATAGAGTAAAGCCATGAACAAAATGACATTCCAAAGGAAAATCGCTGCATTTTTGACAAAGTTATGAGAGTTCAAAGTTTCATGAAAAAATACCAAAAAAAATGAAAATTTTAAATAATTGAAAACTGAATAAAATTTAAATGCAATTTCAAAAATAGAGTAAAACCATGAACAAAATGACATTCCAAAGGAAAATCGCTGCATTTTTGACAAAGTTATGAGAGTTCAAAGTTTCATGAAAAAATACCAAAAAAATGAAATTTTTAAATAATTGAAAACTGCATAAAATTTAAATGCAATATCAAAAATAGAGTAAAACCATGAACAAAATTACATTCCAAAGGAAAATCGCTGCATTTTTGACAAAGTTATGAGAGTTCAAAGTTTCATGAAAAAATACCAAAAAAAAATGAAATTTTTAAATAATTGAAAACTGAATAAAATTTAAATGCAATATCAAAAATAGAGTAAAACCATGAACAAAATTACATTCCAAAGGAAAATCGCTGCATTTTTGACAAAGTTGTGGGAGTTCAAAGTTTCATGAAAAAATACCAAAAAAAATGAAATTTTTCAATAATTGAAAACTGAATAAAATTTAAATGAAAAATCAAAAATAGAGTAAAATCATGAACAAAATGACATTCCAAAGGAAAATCGCTGCATTTTTGACAAAGTTATGAGAGTTCAAAGTTTCATGAAAAAATACCAAAAAAAATGAAATTTTTAAATAGTTGAAAACTCAACAAAATTTAAATGCAATATCAAAAAAAAATTAAAATCATGATTAAAATGACATTCCAAAGGAAAATCGCTGCATTTTTGACAAAGTTATGAGAGTTCAAAGTTTCATGAAAAAATACCAAAAAAAATGAAATTTTTAAATAATTGAAAACTGAATAAAATTTAAATGCAATATCAAAAATAGAGTAAAACCATGAACAAAATGACATTCCAAAGGAAAATCGCTGCATTTTTGACAAAGTTATGAGAGTTCAAAGTTTCATGAAAAAATACCAAAAAAAATGAAATTTTTAAATAATTGAAAACTCAACAAAATTTTAATGCAATATCAAAAATAGAGTAAAACCATGAACAAAATTACATTCCAAAGGAAAATCGTTGCATTTTTGACAAAGTTGTGGGAGTTCAAAGTTTCATGAAAAAATACCAAAAAAAATGAAATTTTTCAATAATTGAAAACTGAATAAAATTTAAATGCAAAATTAAAAATAGAGTAAAATCATGAACAAAATGGCATTCCAAAGGAAAATCGCTGCATTTTTGACAAAGTTATGAGAGTTCAAAGTTTCATGAAAAAATCCCAAAAAAAATGAAATTTTTAAATAGTTGAAAACTCAACAAAATTTAAATGCAATATCAAAAAAAAATTAAAATCATGATTAAAATGATATTCCAAAGGAAAATCGCTGCATTTTTGACAAAGTTATGAGAGTTCAAAGTTTCATGAAAAAATACCAAAAAAAATGAAATTTTTAAATAATTGAAAACTGAATAAAATTTAAATGCAATATCAAAAATAGAGTAAAGCCATGAACAAAATGACATTCCAAAGGAAAATCGCTGCATTTTTGACAAAGTTGTGGGAGTTCAAAGTTTCATGAAAAAATACCAAAAAAAATGAAATTTTTCAATAATTGAAAACTGAATAAAATTTAAATGCAAAATTAAAAATAGAGTAAAATCATGAACAAAATGGCATTCCAAAGGAAAATCGCTGCATTTTTGACAAAGTTATGAGAGTTCAAAGTTTCATGAAAAAATCCCAAAAAAAATGAAATTTTTAAATAGTTGAAAACTCAACAAAATTTAAATGCAATATCAAAAAAAAATTAAAATCATGATTAAAATGATATTCCAAAGGAAAATCGCTGCATTTTTGACAAAGTTATGAGAGTTCAAAGTTTCATGAAAAAATACCAAAAAAAATGAAATTTTTAAATAATTGAAAACTGAATAAAATTTAAATGCAATATCAAAAATAGAGTAAAGCCATGAACAAAATGACATTCCAAAGGAAAATCGCTGCATTTTTGACAAAGTTATGAGAGTTCAAATTTTCATGAAAAATACCAAAAAAAATGAAAATTTTAAATAATTGAAAACTGAATAAAATTTAAATGCAATTTCAAAAATAGAGTAAAACCATGAACAAAATGACATTCCAAAGGAAAATCGCTGCATTTTTGACAAAGTTATGAGAGTTCAAAGTTTCATGAAAAAATACCAAAAAAATGAAATTTTTAAATAATTGAAAACTGCATAAAATTTAAATGCAATATCAAAAATAGAGTAAAACCATGAACAAAATTACATTCCAAAGGAAAATCGCTGCATTTTTGACAAAGTTATGAGAGTTCAAAGTTTCATGAAAAAATACCAAAAAAAAATGAAATTTTTAAATAATTGAAAACTGCATAAAATTTAAATGCAATATCAAAAATAGAGTAAAACCATGAACAAAATTACATTCCAAAGGAAAATCGCTGCATTTTTGACAAAGTTGTGGGAGTTCAAAGTTTCATGAAAAAATACCAAAAAAAATGAAATTTTTCAATAATTGAAAACTGAATAAAATTTAAATGAAAAATCAAAAATAGAGTAAAATCATGAACAAAATGACATTCCAAAGGAAAATCGCTGCATTTTTGACAAAGTTATGAGAGTTCAAAGTTTCATGAAAAAATACCAAAAAAAATGAAATTTTTAAATAGTTGAAAACTCAACAAAATTTAAATGCAATATCAAAAAAAAATTAAAATCATGATTAAAATGATATTCCAAAGGAAAATCGCTGCATTTTTGACAAAGTTATGAGAGTTCAAAGTTTCATGAAAAAATACCAAAAAAAATGAAATTTTTAAATAATTGAAAACTGAATAAAATTTAAATGCAATATCAAAAATAGAGTAAAGCCATGAACAAAATGACATTCCAAAGGAAAATCGCTGCATTTTTGACAAAGTTATGAGAGTTCAAAGTTTCATGAAAAAATACCAAAAAAAATGAAAATTTTAAATAATTGAAAACTGAATAAAATTTAAATGCAATATCAAAAATAGAGTAAAACCATGAACAAAATGACATTCCAAAGGAAAATCGCTGCATTTTTGACAAAGTTATGAGAGTTCAAAGTTTCATGAAAAAATACCAAAAAAATGAAATTTTTAAATAATTGAAAACTGAATAAAATTTAAATGCAATATCAAAAATAGAGTAAAACCATGAACAAAATGACATTCCAAAGGAAAATCGCTGCATTTTTGACAAAGTTATGAGAGTTCAAAGTTTCATGAAAAAATACCAAAAAAAAATGAAATTTTTAAATAATTGAAAACTGAATAAAATTTAAATGCAATATCAAAAATAGAGTAAAACCATGAACAAAATTACATTCCAAAGGAAAATCGCTGCATTTTTGACAAAGTTGTGGGAGTTCAAAGTTTCATGAAAAAATACCAAAAAAAATGAAATTTTTCAATAATTGAAAACTGAATAAAATTTAAATGCAATATCAAAAATAGAGTAAAATCATGAACAAAATGACATTCCAAAGGAAAATCGCTGCATTTTTGACAAAGTTATGAGAGTTCAAAGTTTCATGAAAAAATACCAAAAAAAATGAAATTTTTAAATAGTTGAAAACTCAACAAAATTTAAATGCAATATCAAAAAAAAATTAAAATCATGATTAAAATGATATTCCAAAGGAAAATCGCTGCATTTTTGACAAAGTTATGAGAGTTCAAAGTTTCATGAAAAAATACCAAAAAAAATGAAATTTTTAAATAATTGAAAACTGAATAAAATTTAAATGCAATATCAAAAATAGAGTAAAGCCATGAACAAAATGACATTCCAAAGGAAAATCGCTGCATTTTTGACAAAGTAATGAGAGTTCAAAGTTTCATGAAAAAATACCAAAAAAAATGAAATTTTTAAATAATTGAAAACTGAATAAAATTTAAATGCAATATCAAAAATAGAGTAAAATCATGAACAAAATGACATTCCAAAGGAAAATCGCTGCATTTTTGACAAAGTTATGAGAGTTCAAAGTTTCATGAAAAAATACCAAAAAAAATGAAAATTTTAAATAATTGAAAACTGAATAAAATTTAAATGCAATTTCAAAAATAGAGTAAAACCATGAACAAAATTACATTCCAAAGGAAAATCGCTGCATTTTTGACAAAGTTATGAGAGTTCAAAGTTTCATGAAAAAATACCAAAAAAAATGAAATTTTTAAATAATTGAAAACTCAACAAAATTTTAATGCAATATCAAAAATAGAGTAAAACCATGAACAAAATGACATTCCAAAGGAAAATCGCTGCATTTTTGACAAAGTTGTGGGAGTTCAAAGTTTCATGAAAAAATACCAAAAAAAATGAAATTTTTCAATAATTGAAAACTGAATAAAATTTAAATGCAATATCAAAAATAGAGTAAAATCATGAACAAAATGACATTCCAAAGGAAAATCGCTGCATTTTTGACAAAGTTATGAGAGTTCAAAGTTTCATGAAAAAATACCAAAAAAAATGAAATTTTTCAATAATTGAAAACTGCATAAAATTTAAATGCAATATCAAAAATAGAGTAAAACCATGAACAAAATGACATTCCAAAGGAAAATCGCTGCATTTTTGACAAAGTTGTGGGAGTTCAAAGTTTCATGAAAAAATACCAAAAAAAATGAAATTTTTCAATAATTGAAAACTGAATAAAATTTAAATGCAATATCAAAAATAGAGTAAAATCATGAACAAAATGACATTCCAAAGGAAAATCGCTGCATTTTTGACAAAGTTATGAGAGTTCAAATTTTCATGAAAAAATACCAAAAAAAATGAAATTTTTAAATAATTGAAAACTGAATATAATTTAAATGCAATATCAAAAAAAAATTAAAATCATGATTAAAATGATATTCCAAAGGAAAATCGCTGCATTTTTGACAAAGTTATGAGAGTTCAAAGTTTCATGAAAAAATACCAAAAAAAATGAAATTTTTAAATAATTGAAAACTGAATAAAATTTAAATGCAATATCAAAAATAGAGTAAAGCCATGAACAAAATGACATTCCAAAGGAAAATCGCTGCATTTTTGACAAAGTTATGAGAGTTCAAAGTTTCATAAAAAAATACCAAAAAAAATGAAATTTTTAAATAATTGAAAACTGAATAAAATTTAAATGCAATATCAAAAATAGAGAAAAATCATGAACAAAATGACATTCCAAAGGAAAATCGCTGCATTTTTGACAAAGTTATGAGAGTTCAAAGTTTCATGAAAAATACCAAAAAAAATGAAATTTTTAAATAATTGAAAACTCAACAAAATTTTAATGCAATATCAAAAATAGAGTAAAACCATGAACAAAATTACATTCCAAAGGAAAATCGCTGCATTTTTGACAAAGTTATGAGAGTTCAAAGTTTCATGAAAAAATACCAAAAAAAATGAAATTTTTAAATAATTGAAAACTGAATAAAATTTAAATGCAATATCAAAAATAGAGTAAAACCATGAACAAAATGACATTCCAAAGGAAAATCGCTGCATTTTTGACAAAGTTATGAGAGTTCAAAGTTTCATGAAAAAATACCAAAAAAAATGAAATTTTTCAATAATTGAAAACTGAATAAAATTTAAATGCAATATCAAAAATAGAGTAAAATCATGAACAAAATGACATTCCAAAGGAAAATCGCTGCATTTTTGACAAAGTTATGAGAGTTCAAAGTTTCATGAAAAAATACCAAAAAAAATGAAATTTTTAAATAATTGAAAACTCAACAAAATTTAAATGCAATATCAAAAATAGAGTAAAACCATGAACAAAATGACATTCCAAAGGAAAATCGCTGCATTTTTGACAAAGTTGTGGGAGTTCAAAGTTTCATGAAAAAATACCAAAAAAATGAAATTTTTCAATAATTGAAAACTGAATAAAATTTAAATGCAATATCAAAAATAGAGTAAAACCATGAACAAAATTACATTCCAAAGGAAAATCGCTGCATTTTTGACAAAGTTATGAGAGTTCAAAGTTTCATGAAAAAATACCAAAAAAAATGAAATTTTTAAATAATTGAAAACTCAACAAAATTTTAATGCAATATCAAAAATAGAGTAAAACCATGAACAAAATGACATTCCAAAGGAAAATCGCTGCATTTTTGACAAAGTTGTGGGAGTTCAAAGTTTCATGAAAAAATACCAAAAAAAATGAAATTTTTCAATAATTGAAAACTGAATAAAATTTAAATGCAATATCAAAAATAGAGTAAAATCATGAACAAAATGACATTCCAAAGGAAAATCGCTGCATTTTTGACAAAGTTATGAGAGTTCAAAGTTTCATGAAAAAATACCAAAAAAAATGAAATTTTTCAATAATTGAAAACTGAATAAAATTTAAATGCAATATCAAAAATAGAGTAAAATCATGAACAAAATGACATTCCAAAGGAAAATCGCTGCATTTTTGACAAAGTTGTGGGAGTTCAAAGTTTCATGAAAAAATACCAAAAAAAATGAAATTTTTAAATAATTGAAAACTCAACAAAATTTAAATGCAATATCAAAAATAGAGTAAAACCATGAACAAAATGACATTCCAAAGGAAAATCGCTGCATTTTTGACAAAGTTGTGGGAGTTCAAAGTTTCATGAAAAAATACCAAAAAAAATGAAATTTTTCAATAATTGAAAACTGAATAAAATTTAAATGCAATATCAAAAATAGAGTAAAATCATGAACAAAATGACATTCCAAAGGAAAATCGCTGCATTTTTGACAAAGTAATGAGAGTTCAAAGTTTCATGAAAAAATACCAAAAAAATGAAATTTTTAAATAATTGAAAACTGCATAAAATTTAAATGCAATATCAAAAATAGAGTAAAACCATGAACAAAATTACATTCCAAAGGAAAATCGCTGCATTTTTGACAAAGTTATGAGAGTTCAAAGTTTCATGAAAAAATACCAAAAAAAATGATATTTTTAAATAATTGAAAACTGAATAAAATTTAAATGCAATATCAAAAATAGAGTAAAATCATGAACAAAATGACATTCCAAAGGAAAATCGCTGCATTTTTGACAAAGTTATGAGAGTTCAAAGTTTCATGAAAAAATACCAAAAAAAATGAAATTTTTAAATAATTGAAAACTGAATAAAATTTAAATGCAATATCAAAAATAGAGTAAAATCATGAACAAAATGACATTCCAAAGGAAAATCGCTGCATTTTTGACAAAGTTATGAGAGTTCAAAGTTTCATGAAAAAATACCAAAAAAAATGAAATTTTTAAATAATTGAAAACTCAACAAAATTTAAATGCAATATCAAAAATAGAGTAAAACCATGAACAAAATGACATTCCAAAGGAAAATCGCTGCATTTTTGACAAAGTTGTGGGAGTTCAAAGTTTCATGAAAAAATACCAAAAAAAATGAAATTTTTCAATAATTGAAAACTGAATAAAATTTAAATGCAATATCAAAAATAGAGTAAAATCATGAACAAAATGACATTCCAAAGGAAAATCGCTGCATTTTTGACAAAGTAATGAGAGTTCAAAGTTTCATGAAAAAATACCAAAAAAAATGAAATTTTTAAATAATTGAAAACTGCATAAAATTTAAATGCAATATCAAAAATAGAGTAAAACCATGAACAAAATTACATTCCAAAGGAAAATCGCTGCATTTTTGACAAAGTTATGAGAGTTCAAAGTTTCATGAAAAAATACCAAAAAAAATGAAATTTTTAAATAATTGAAAACTGAATAAAATTTAAATGCAATATCAAAAATAGAGAAAAACCATGAACAAAATGACATTCCAAAGGAAAATCGCTGCATTTTTGACAAAGTTATGAGAGTTCAAAGTTTCATGAAAAAATACCAAAAAAAATGAAATTTTTAAATAATTGAAAACTGCATAAAATTTAAATGCAATATCAAAAATAGAGTAAAACCATGAACAAAATGACATTCCAAAGGAAAATCGCTGCATTTTTGACAAAGTTATGAGAGTTCAAAGTTTCATGAAAAAATACCAAAAAAAATGAAATTTTTAAATAATTGAAAACTCAACAAAATTTTAATGCAATATCAAAAATAGAGTAAAACCATGAACAAAATGACATTCCAAAGGAAAATCGCTGCATTTTTGACAAAGTTGTGGGAGTTCAAAGTTTCATGAAAAAATACCAAAAAAAATGAAATTTTTCAATAATTGAAAACTGAATAAAATTTAAATGCAATATCAAAAATAGAGAAAAACCATGAACAAAATGACATTCCAAAGGAAAATCGCTGCATTTTTGACAAAGTTATGAGAGTTCAAAGTTTCATGAAAAAATACCAAAAAAAATGAAATTTTTAAATAGTTGAAAACTCAACAAAATTTAAATGCAATATCAAAAAAAAATTAAAATCATGATTAAAATGATATTCCAAAGGAAAATCGCTGCATTTTTGACAAAGTTATGAGAGTTCAAAGTTTCATGAAAAAATACCAAAAAAAATGAAATTTTTAAATAATTGAAAACTGAATAAAATTTAAATGCAATATCAAAAATAGAGTAAAGCCATAAACAAAATGACATTCCAAAGGAAAATCGCTGCATTTTTGACAAAGTAATGAGAGTTCAAAGTTTCATGAAAAAATACCAAAAAAAATGAAATTTTTAAATAATTGAAAACTGAATAAAATTTAAA
>JAWNOI010000064.1:0-89691 GCA_035046045.1 Zaprionus bogoriensis
GTCTTCGAAGGCATCGACGGATAGGAAGAAGGGCTGGAGAGAAAAGTGTTCGAGAAGCGCCGGGAGCCTCCGCCTGTCCAGATGTCAGCAAAATCCCCAACCAATTGGACAATCGATCCGAGAGGGCACCTACCCCCAGCTTGGGTCGTGGAGGAGGTGCGCCGAGCGTCAGGCGACGAGCGGCCAAGAGGAGAGCCCGTTTTCAAGTGAGATCCTCGAAGGGCAAGTATCAGGGTGACGTCCCATTCGGACGGCAGAGTCCACCTCTCTTTCCGGAAGAGAGGGGGGGTGTAACGCGAGCTAATGTGGGGTCAGCGGATGGAAGGATGGCAGCCGAGGGGTCAAGAAACCCCCGCAGGAAGCGGCGATGGCGTGGCTCGTTGGTTGGTCGATGGCGCAGGCCTCTGGAGGTTGGACAGGAAATACCTCCATCGAAGGCTTCGTCTGCAGAATCAGCAAGGGAAACGGAGACGTCGGGGAAGAGGAGAGGTAGCTCTGAGGGTCCAGGAAGCACCTTCATGGCAGGCTAGGCCGACGGAATTGGAGCAGGGGAAGGAACGAGTGGACGGAAGCAGTCAGCAGCCACTGAAGGTTCAAGGTACACCTTCATGGCAGGCTAAGAGGACGGACAGAAGATGTCGATCGCGGAGCTGATCGCTTCGATGACGCAAGCCCGCACCGAGCCGAGGGCCCCGTTTCCCGAACCGGACGTCTTCGAAGGCATCGACGGATGGAAAGAAGGGCTGGAGGAGAAAGTATTGGGAAGCCCCGAGCACCGGAGCTTCTGCTTGCCCAGATGTTCAGCAAAATCCCGAACCCATTGGACGATCGATCCGAAGAGGGCACCTACGCCCAGCTTGGGGTCGTGGAGGAGGTGCGCCGGGTCGCCAGGCGACGAGCGGCCAAGAGGAGGGCTCGTTTTCAAGTGAGATCCCCGAAGGGCGAGTATCGGGTGACGTCCCATTCGGACGGGAGAGTCCAACTCTCTTTCCGGAAGACAAGGGGGGGTGTGACGCGAGCGCCTCCAACGGCCAACCGTTGTCGTGCTGACGTCACAGTTGCGACAACAAGCGCCCGAAGGACGGCTGCGGCAGCCGCCGTGACTAAGAGGCCCGCCACCTGGCGGCCTTAGTAGATTTTTAAGTGAGAGAATGATCAAGCACAGAATAGTTTTAAGCGAGAGAGAGAGTGAGAAAAAAATTTTAGCGGGAGAGAGCGCAAGGCGAAAGGAGATCGGCAAACCGCCACGAGCTTTCGCTGTGGTGAGTGCTTAAAGAGCTTCGCGGTGAACGCAAAAGCCGACGCTCGCTCTCTTGTGTTTGAACGCCCGATCGAAGCGCACGCGTGTGAAATTTAAAAGGTTGAACGAGAGTTAAATTTGTGACATCAATAAAGGGCCATATCGTGGATTGTTTGAAGTCAATGACTTTTCCTTTTTACTTACGCAACTCCCCCCACACTGTTTTATACTCTGTTTATTTATTCGGCGAGCCGAATTCGGTTAATATTGGCTCCACTAGCGTGTGTGTGTGTCGGCACGTGTCGACTTCGCGGAAGGAAAGGTAGGCTCGGGCATATGCAACTAGACGGACGACTGAGTGTTAGGAAGGGTGGAGGCATATTACGAAATTCCCCCGGCCTTAGACAGCGAGATAGGTGTCGGCAGCGAAGGGGAGGCGTTCCGCCGCCTAAGAGCTCCAACTAAGGTAGGGAAGTGTAGACGCCACGGACGAGACGCGGGCGCTTCCCCGTCGAGGCACCGGCAAGGGGGATGCCATAGCGCCTGGACGGCAGAGGCGAATCGTAGAGTATTGTGTGTGTAGTAGCGGACTGTGTAGGTTAGGGTAGTCCCGAGGTGCCTCAAGTCGCTGGCGTCTCGCCGACTTACAAATTGTCTTGTAAGGCGGCCCTGGTCAGACTGAGACCCCGGCCTTTGACTACTTTAGAGAAGAACGTTGCTTAACGTCGATAAACCCATCTCTTTAGATGTATTAATAATAGTTCTCTGCTCCATCATAAAATTAATAAATTTAGAAATTCACCAGCCGTTCAAAAAATCGACTATTTATCTGGTTTACAAAAGCGCAAATCGCATAGTTCAAGGGGCATGAAAACTTCCTGGCAAACCGTCAAGCGTTGTGAACTCAGCCTAGAATACATTTGTGCCAATCCTTACGCAGCTCGAGACCCTCGACCATTTATTCCAGTTCGGCTGTTGGATCGTACTGTGTATGGCTTACTCGATTCTGGGGCGTCTATTAGTTGGATTGGTTGCAGTTTAGCAAGCGAAATGAAGGCAGGAAATGTGTCTTTTAAGGCGATGGAAAGAAATGCTGTGACGGCTGACGGAAGTCCTCAGCGTATAGTAGGTCGGATCAAAATTCAGATAGAATGTGCAAACGTTAAGAAATGTTTACCTATTTACCTTGTGCCTTCTCTGAAACACGACTTATACTTGGGAATAGACTTCTGGAAGCACTGCGACCTTCTTCCCACAAGTCTAACGATAGAGGAAGTAGAGTTGGCTGAAGCCAAAGCCAGTGACAGCAATAGTGTCGATACCTATGTTTTATCCGAAGACCAGAAATGAAAACTTTCGGAAGTTATCAATTGTTTTCCATCTTTCGCGCCCATAAAACAACGTAATTTTCCGGTTTCGCCGGACGTAGAAAAAGCTATGTATACCGAAATTGATAGAATGCTACAGTTAGGCGTTATAGAGGAGTCGCAAAGTGCTTGGTCTTCGCCAATAGTTATGGTAACCAAGCCTGGTAAAGTCCGAATTTGTCTTGACTGCCGAAAGGTTAACAGCTTCACAGAAAAGGACGCTTACGCCTTGCCTCAAATAAACGGCAGCTTAGATTTGAAGGATGCCTATTGGCAGGTACCGTTGGAAATCAACTCTCGCGACAAAACGGCCTTTACTGTTCCCGGTAGGCCACTTTACCAATTCAAGGTTATGCCATTTGGCCTTTGCAACGCAACGAGTACTATGTCTAGGCTGATGGACAAGGTAGTACCGCCTCATTACCGAAATGAAGTTTTTGTTTATTTAGACGACTTACTGGTGGTTTCGTCAAGCTTCGAGACTAATTCGAAGGTGCTCAGAGAGTTGGCTGTGCATATTAAAAGAGCAGGCTTTACAATCAATTTTAGCAAAAGCCATTTTTGCATGAAACGGGTACGATACTTAGGCCACATAATTGGTGATGGCGAAATACGCACAGATCCAAAGAAAGTAACGGCCATCACTGAGTTCCGATTCTGTGGCTGGTATAGGAAGTTCGTTCCCAATTTTGCAGCTCTGTCAGCCCCTTTAACAGATCTGATGACGACAAAGCGTAAATTTGGTTTGACCCCTGAAGCAATCCAGGCTTTTCACGAATTGAAGAAGTGTTTAAGAAGCGTGTCTTGTGCAATCCAGATTTTTCGAAACCCTTTTCGATACATTGTGATGCCAGCAAGACCGGGGTAGGAGCAGTTTTGGTTCAGGTTTCTAATGAAGGAGACGAGCGCCCAATTGCTTTCGTGTCGAAAAAGTTGAACAAGGCTCAACGGAACTATACCGTCACGGAGCAAGAGTGTTTGGCAGCGATTGTTGCTCTTAAACATTTCCGAGCGTACGTCGAAGGTCACAGCTTCCAAATTGTCACCGATCACGCTTCTCTTAAGTGGCTTATGGCCAATCGCGATTTAAATTCTCGACTGGGTCGATGGGCGATGGCCTTACAACCTTTCAAGTTTCATATCGATCACTGCAAGGGCTCGTTGAACGTCGTTCCTGATTCACTTTCTCGAGTCAACGAAGACGAGCTTGCTGCTGTCGATCTGCAAGATGGACTATTTGTCGATTTAAACTCCAATCATTTCAAGTCCGCTGGTTACAAAGAATTAGTCAATAGTGTCAGCGCTAATGACTCAAATTTCCCAGATTTGAAAGTCGATAGTGGGTATTTATATAGAAGGGCAGAACATCTGTAGGGAGAAACTCTTAATGATGAGTATGCGTGGAAGCTTTGGGTACCCAGAAATGATCCCAGATGTCCTTGTTCGCGCTCATGACAGTCCTTTATGTTCGCACGGCGGTATACACAAAACTATAGAGAGACTTAAAAGACGTAAAAGCGTACGTCAATGCTTGCGCAGTTTGCAAGTCCACCAAGTCGCCGAATTGTTCTCTGCGTCCGCCGTTATGAAAAGCGCCGGAAACACAACGGTTCTTCCAGCGACTTTTCATTAATTTCCTCGGGCCCTATCCGCGATCTCGAAGCGGAAATGTTGGAATTTTTATAGTGCTCGATCACTTCTCGAAATATGTATTCCTGAAACCAGTGAAAAAGATAAAAGATAGTAAATACCGCGGTAGTAGTAAACTATCTAGAGAATAAGCTTTTCCTGACATACGGAGTGCCAGAGACCATTGTTTCAGACAACGGCTCCCAGTTTCGTGCTGTAGATCTTAAAAAGTTATTAAAACAGTACGGAGTAACGCACGTATTAACAGCAGTGCATGCTCCCCAAGCTAACGCTTCGAAACGCGTAAATCGCTCCGTTATCTCAGGAATCAGGGCTTATGTACATTCTGACCAAAAGGACTGGGACGAGAATTTGGGTAGGATTAGTTGTGCTTTGCGTTCCTCGGTACATTCAAGTATCGGAACGTCACCTTACTACATGGTCTATGGTCAACATATGGTCACGTCGGGTGCAACATATTCTCTGCTTAGAAAGCTTAACTTGCTTGACGATCGTTCCATACTATTTAACCGTCCGGAGTCTTTCGAGATTGTTTATACGGAAGCTAAGAAACGGATGCATAAGATGCATGATGAAAATGAAAAGCGGTACAACCTTCGTTCAAAAGAAGTATCTTTCAAAGTAGGACAAGAGGTCTTTCGACGTAACCATAAACCGAGTTGCTTCCAATCTGGATACAATGCAAAGTTTGGGCATTCGTTTGTCAAAGCACGGGTACGCAATAAATTGGGTAATTGCTATTACGAATTGGAAGATCCACAGGGTCGGTTGTTAGGCACTTATCATGCTAAGGATATTTGCCAGTGACCTAGCTTCAGGCGGTATCCATCTAGGGTATCTAGTACAAATACCCTAGCTGGATTTCGGCGGGGGGTTTTGTAACGGCGCCTGAAGCTAATGTGAAATGGATACGGCCTAAAAGTATCCAATCTTTCTTAGTAACTAAAGTCCTTCGAATAAAGATCTTAAAAGTAAGCCATTTTACTGGCAAATAAAAATTAATTCTATAGAGATCCTAAAAGTATGCAAGTTTAACTCCAACTTACACTCAAGCAGGTTGAGGCATCGATTTTGTTGCCTGCGCTGGAAAGCCAGTGAGCGCCATCTTTGTCGCCGCATTAGCGGTCAGCGGAGCGCCAGTGAGTGCCATCTTTGCCGCCGCACTTGCGGCCAGCGGAGCGCCAGTGAGCGCCATCTTTGCCGCCGCACTTGCGGCCAGCGGTTCGCCAGTGAGAGGCATCTTTCTTGTCCACCTTTCGGCAGAGCAGAGAGTCTTACTACGCCGGCGAAGCGCCAAGCATCTGCTCGAGACGCCAGAGCAGCGCACGTGCGAATCATCATGGCCAGCATCTGCATCTTTAAACCTCAACTTTAGTCATCAACATCAGAGACTAATTCGCATACACTGAATCTTGTGTGTCGGTGAAAAGTGTTGTGAACAAACAATTTAAACAATTCCAAAGTAAATTGTTCAAAAAAAAAAAAAAAACAGAGTTAAAAAACAAGTGAAGAAAGCTACAGTCGAGTGCACTCGACAGTAAGATACCATTTACCTTTCGCTGTTAAAAAATAATTCTTAAAATGAATTACTTTTATTCGACGAATAACAACGCATCGCATATTTTCGAAGACAAATACACATGCATTGACTCTAATAGCACATGCCGATTGCACACTGACTACGCGACGACTGTGCGTGCGCTGTCGGCGTGCGCAGTCGGCGTGCGCAGTCGGCGTCGGCGTCGGGCCTCTGCTGCTGTAAGGGAAACTTCCCATGCCTATAACCTCTGTGTTTATTGTGCGATCGGATTTTAATTTAAAGGGTTGGTTGATATAATTATTATCTACAATAATACCAAAAAATTTGGAAGCTTTTCTTCTTTTCCTATAAATTAATTTACCAATTTACAAAAACGATTTTTGGGGGCGGTAGGCGTGGCATCCAAAAGTTTAAGATCCAACTTCTGCGTAATGTTGCAGGACAACCTCCTACCAAACTTGGTGCGCTTATCTCTTTTCGTTATTGAATTATTTGCAAAAAATCGAAAAACGCATTTATCGATTTGCGGAGGCGGTGGGCGTGGCACATCAAGTTTGAAATAAACTCGATCTGCGTATTCAATACACGCACACTCCCACCAAGTCTGGTGACTCTAGCTCTTTTAATAGCTGAGATCTGTGCGTTCATACAGACGGACAGACAGATGGACATGACCAAATCGACTTGGCTATTGATGCTGATCAAGAATATATATACTTTGTATGGTCTGCCACGCCTCCTTCTGCCTGTTACATACATTTGCACAAAGTTAATATACCATTTTTTACCCATTTTCAATGGGTAAATGGTATAAAAAAAGAAAAATAGAAAAGCAAAAGCAAAGCGTCACTCTGTCGCACAAATTTAAAGGAAATATATGATTAAAATTTAGTATTGCAGGATTTCAAATTTGAAAAAAAAAATATTTTAAAAATTAAAACAAAGAATAAGTAAGAAAAAGTAAAATTGTTGCGATAGTTAAATGAAAAGATGAAACAAAGATATCAAGTGAAGAAAGCTACAGTCAAGTGCACTCGATAGTAAGATACCATTTACCTTTAGCTGTTAAAAAAATAATTCTTAATATAAATTATTTTTATTCGCATCTTTTCGTGAAATACACATGCATTAACGCTTATGGCATATGCCGACTGCGCGCTGACGACTGTGCGTGCGCAGTCGGCGTCAGCGTCGGGCCTCTGCTGCTGTATAAATTACAATAATACAGAGTAAAAAGAGTGCAAAAGTGAATTTAAATCCGTCGCAGATGTATGTAAAACACCTTGTGAACATGACTTTCAGAAAAATTGCATCGAAGCTTATTGAAAGTCAAATGAAAAGTGTCCAGTCTGTCAAGATGTGTGTAGGGCAGCAGCAAACAAGTCGACAAACAGCCAAGGCTTATAAACTCGCTCTCAATCCAAAAGTCGTCTAATGGAAGACCAGGGTAGCCAATCGACAGCAAGTGATGGCCCTGGCACATCATAAGGCGTTGCAATGTCGCAGGACCGAGAGTCGGGAAATGCTGAAGCGGCTGATCCATTTCCTTTGCTCTCGATGGAGCAAAGATTGCTCACAACTCTGACGGACAGAATGGCCGAACTGAACTGGCCTACGCAAGCCGCACCAAGAGTTGAAAGCAGACCAGTTCACGATACGAGAACTGATGGTAATACAGATTTCATGTCGTACCACTCAGCCACTTCCATCCCCCACATATCCCATCTTTTTAACAGGCCCGATAAGGTCGTTCAGATCCTGAATGGGTGGAAATTGAAGTACTTTGGAGTCGGAGTGTCAGTAGACAACTTTATATATAGAGTTGAAGCACTTACACACCAGACATTAGAGGGGAACTTCGAAATACTGTGCCGAAATGCCAGTGTTCTTTTCGAAGGTAAAGCCTATGAGTTTTATTGCCGCTACCACAAGTCCGTGAGTAGAGTACAATGGGATTTGTTGTGCTCCGTCTTACCCAATTTCGGGAAGAAAAGGACAATGTGGATGTCGAAGAGCTTATTAGAAATTGGAAGCAGAAATCCAATGAATCTTTCGACAGCCCTTACGATAGCATATCGGGATTGTTGGATCAATTAGAAGTTTCTTGGTCGCTCGAAAGCTCGTTCGAGTCCTAAAGAATAATTTCCGCCCAGAGATTAGACATGAAATTCTTAACGTAGAAATCAGAACGGTTCAAGAGCTGAGAGAAACTTGTAGAAGACGCGAGGCCTTCTTGGACGAAGTCAAGAAGATGCACGGATATGCAAAAGCCAGTCCATTCCAGCGAGAGATTTCAGAAATAGTTCAAGATTCTGCGGAGCGAAGCGAGTAAGAGGCAGAGGCAGAGTTGGAAATAGTGGCATTTACCTTGGTGTGTTGGAACTGTCAGAAAGAGGGCCACAGATACCAGGATTGTTTGATCGAAAGGAGAGTTTTCTGTGGAGCTCCCAACACATATAAGGCAAGTTGTATTAAGTGCGCAAAAAACTCCGAAGCCGGCACGTCGAGGTTGCCGTCCAGACCGATGCCTTCGAGTGCCTTACGAAATCAAGGGACAACGATGGAGTAAGAAGAACATTGCTTAACGTCGATAAACCCATCTCTTTAGATGTATTAATAATAGTTCTCTGCTCTATCATAAAATTCATGTATTAAGAAATTCACCAGCCTTTAAAAAAATCGATTATTTATCTGATTTACAAAAGCGCAAATCGCATAGTTCAAGGGGCATGAAAACTTCCTGGCAAACCGTCAAGCCTTGTGAACTCGGCCTAGAATACATTTGTGCCAATCCTTACGCAGCTCGAGATCCTCGACCATTTATTCCAGTTCGGCTGTTGGATCGTACTGAGTATGGCTTACTCGATTCTGGGGCGTCTATTAGTTTGATAGGTGGCAGTTTAGCAAGCGAAATGGAGGCAGGAAATGTGTCTTTTAAGGCGATGGTAAGAAATGCTGTGACGGCTCACGAAAGTCCTCAGCATATAGTAGGTCGGTTCAAAATTCAGATAGAATATGCAAACGTTAAGAAATGTTTACCTATTTACATTGTGCCTCCTCTGAAACACGACTTATACTTGGGAATAAACTTCTGGAAGCACTACGACCTTCTTCCCACAAGTCTAACGATAGAGGAAGTAGAGTTGGCTGAAGCCAAAGTCAGTGACAGCAGTAGTGATTTATCCGAAGACCAGAAACGAAAACTTTCGGAAGTTATCAATTGTTTTCCATCTTTCGCGCCCATAAAACAACGTCATTTTCCGGCTTCGCCGGCCGTAGAAAAAGCTATGTATACCGAAATTGATAGAATGCTACAGGTAGGCGTTATAGAGGAGTCGCAAAGTGCTTGGTCTTCGCTAATAGTTATGGTAACCAAGCCTGGTAAAGTCCGAATTTGTCTTGACTGCCGAAAGGTTAACAGCTTCACAGAAAAGGACGCTTACGCCTTGCCTCAAATAAACGGCATTTTGAGTCGACTTCCCAAAGCAGAGTTTATTACCAGCTTAGATTTGAAGGATGCCTATTGGCAGGTACCGTTGGAAATCAACTCTCGCGACAAAACGGCCTTTACTGTTCCCGGTAGGCCACTTTACCAATTCAAGGTTATGCCATTTGGCCTTTGCAACGCAACGAGTACTATGTCTAGGCTGATGGACAAGGTAGTACCGCCTCATTACCGAAATTAAGTTTTTGTTTATTTAGACGACTTACTGGTGGTTTCGTCCAGCTTCGAGACTAATTTGAAGGTGCTCAGAGAGTTGGCTGTGCACATTAAAAGAGCAGGCTTAATAATCAATTTTACCAAAAGCCATTTTTGCATGAAACGGGTACGATACTTAGTCCATATCATTGGTGATGGCGAAATATGCACAGATCCAGAGAAAGTAGCAGCCATCACTGAGTTTCCGATTCCGAAAACCCTCCGTGGACTAAGAAGCTTTATGGGACTCTGTGGCTGGTATTGAAAGCTCGTTCCCAATTTAGCTCTGTCAGCCCCTTTAACAGATCTGATGACGACAAAGCGTAAATTTGGTTTGACCCCTGAAGCAATCCAGGCTTTTCACGAATTGAAGAAGTGTTTAACACAAGCGCCTGTCTTGTGCAATCTAGATTTTTCGAAACCCTTTTCGATACATTGTGGTGCCAGCAAGACCGGGGTATGAGCAGTTTTGGTTCAGGTTTCTCACGAAGGAGACGAGCGTCCAATTGCTTTCGTGTCGAAAAAGTTTAACAAGGCTCAACGGAACTATACCGTCACGGAGCAAGAGTGTTTGGCAGCGATTGTTGCTCTTAAACATTTCCGAGCGTACGTCGAAGGTCACAGCTTCCAAATTGTCACCGATCACCCTTCTCTTAAGTGGCTTATGGCCAATCGCGATTTAAATTCTCGATTGGGTCGATGGGCGATGGCCTTACAACCTTTCAAGTTTCATATCGATCACTGCAAGGGTTCGTTGAACGTCGTTCCTGATTCACTTTCTCGAGTCAACGAAGACGAGCTTGCTGCTGTCGATCTGCAAGATGGACTATTTGTCGATTTAAACTCCAATCATTTCAAGTCCGCTGGTTACAAAGAATTAGTCAATAGTGTCAGCGCTAATGAGTCAAATTTCCCAGATTTGAAAGTCGATAGTGGGTATTTATATAGAAGGGCAGAACATCTGTAGGGAGAAACTCTTAATGATGAGTATGCGTGGAAGCTTTGGGTACCCAGAAATGATCCCAGATGTCCTTGTTCGCGCTCATGACAGTCCTTTATGTTCGCACGGCGGTATACACAAAACTATAGAGAGACTTAAAAGACGTAAAAGCGTACGTCAATGCTTGCGCAGTTTGCAAGTCCACCAAGTCGCCGAATTGTTCTCTGCGTCCGCCGTTAGGAAAAGCGGCGGAAACACAACGGTTCTTCCAGCGACTTTTCATTGATTTCGTCGGACTCTATCCGCGATTTCGAAGCGGAAATGTTGGAATTTTTATAGTACTCGATCACTTCTCGAAATATGTATTCCTGAAACCAGTGAAAAAGATAAAAGATAGTAAATACCGCGGTAGTAGTAAACTATCTAGAGAATAAGCTTTTCCTGACATACGGGGTGCCAGAGACCATTGTTTCAGACAACGGCTCCCAGTTTCGTGCTGTAGATTTTAAAAAGTTATTAAAACAGTACGGAGTAACGCACGTATTAACAGCAGTGCATGCTCCCCAAGCTAACGCTTCGAAACGCGTTAATCGCTCCGTTATCTCAGGAATCAGGGCTTATGTACATTCTGACCAAAAGGACTGGGACGAGAATTTGGGTAGGATTAGTTGTGCTTTGCGTTCCTCGGTACATTCAAGTATCGGAACGTCACCTTACTACATGGTCTATGGTCAACATATGGTCACGTCGGGTGCAACATATTCTCTGCTTAGAAAGCTTAACTTGCTTGACGATCGTTCCATACTATTTAACCGTCCGGAGTCTTTCGAGATTGTTCATACGGAAGCTAAGAAACGGATGCATAAGATGCATGATGAAAATGAAAAGCGGTACAACCTTCGTTCAAAAGAAGTATCTTTCAAAGTAGGACAAGAGGTCTTTCGACGTAACCATAAGCCGAGTTGCTTCCAATCTGGATACAATGCAAAGTTTGGGCATTCGTTTGTCAAAGCACGGGTACGCAATAAATTGGGTAATTGCTATTACGAATTGGAAGATCCACAGGGTCGGTTGTTAGGCACTTATCATGCTAAGGATATTCGCCAGTGACCTAGCTTCAGGCGGTATCCATCTAGGGTATCTAGTACAAATACCCTAGCTGGATTTCGGCGGGGGGTTTTGTAACGGCGCCTGAAGCTAATGTGAAATGGATACGGCCTAAAAGTATCCAATCTTTCTTAGTAGCTAAAGTCCTTCGAATAAAGATCTCAAAAGTAAGCCATTTTATTGGTAAATAAAAATTCATTCTATAGAGATCCTAAAAGTATGCAAGTTTAACTCCAACTTACACTCAAGTAGGTTGAGGCATCGATTTTGTTGCCTGCGCTGGAAAGCTGAGCTTTAAGTTATGCGTCAGCTGCACCGAAAAGCTTAGCTTGACGTTTCGACAGCTGCACAGCGCGCAAGCGCAGCCAACTTAAGCTGGGCCAGTTCCGGTCAAATCACTTTTTAGTGACCCGCTGCGTGCATAGACGCGTATTTGCAATTGGGTGAAAATATTTGTGCATCGAGCCACAATTGAGTTATTTTCTTGGATTTGTATCTGGTAAGCATTAATAGGGTTGGATTCTTTTTAGATATCGCATACTTAATTGAGTTATTTTCTTGGATTTGTATCTGGTAAGCATTAAAAGGGTTGGATTCTTTTTAGATATCGCATACTTAGTATTGCTGATTTCGCAGGTAATTTTCGTTGTTTTCTTGGCCTTGTGGTTTGGCTCTTTTTGAGCGCGATAGTGCCTGCACAAGCGACACTGAGCGCCATCTTTGTCGGCGCAGTAGCGGCCAGCGGAGCACCAGTGAGCGCCATCTTTGTCGCCGCATTAGCGGGCAGCGGAGCGCCAGTGGGCGCCATATTTTTCGCCGCACTTGCGGCCAGCGGAGCGCCAGTGAGCGCCATCTTTGTCGCCGCACTTGCGGCCAGCGGAGCGCCAGTGGGCGCCATCTTTTCTGCCACACTTGCGGCCAGCGGAGCGCCACTGAGCACAATCTTTGCCGCCGCACTTGCGGCTAGCGGAGCGCCAGTGAGAGGCATCTTTTTTGTCCACCTTTCGGCCGAACTGAGAATCATCTTGGCTGTTAAAAAATAATACTTAATATTAATTACTTATATTCGGCGAACTAATAACAACGCATCGCATATTTTCGGAGTCAAATACACATACATTGACGCTAATGGCACATGCCCACTGCATGCTGACTACACGACGTAGTCGTTCTGCGTAATATTACCAGGCACCTTAATTCCAAATTTGGTGCTTCTAGCTGTTCTAGTGTTCTTTTAAACTATAAAAATGCGTTTTTTAGAGGCGGTGGGCGTGACATTCAAAAGTCTAAAATCCAACTTATGTATAATGTTGCACTACACCCTCCTACCAAATTTGGTGCGTTTATCTCTTTTCGTTATTGAATTATTTGGAAAAAATCGAAATTCGCATTTATCGATTTACGGAGGCGGTGGGCGTGGCACATCAAGTTTGAAATAAACTCGATCTGCGTATTAAATACACGCACACTCCCACCAAGTCTGGTGCCTCTAGCTCTTTTAATAGCTGAGATCTGTGCGTTCATACAGACGGACAGACAGACGGACATGACCAAATCGACTCGGCTATTAATGCTGATCAAGAATATATATACTTTGTATGGTCTGCCACGCCTCCTTTTGCCTGTTACATACATTTGCACAAAGTTAATATACTATTTTTTACCCATTTTCATTGGATAAATGGTATAAATAGAAAAGCAAAAGTATAGCGTCACTCTGTCGCACAGTCGCGATCGAACTCTCTTCGAGAACAGACGTGCCTACGGACTGCGCAAACGCTACCCAGCAAACAAACACACAACAACAACGACAACAACCACCTTTACAAGCAGCGAGCTTATCAGAGCACTGAGCTCTGATTGGCTGGCTGAGTCACGCCACTGAGCTGAGCTCGAAACTCAGCTTGCCGTGTGCAAATCTTATTGCACCAACACACTCACACGCACGGCCTGTGTATCTGTGTATCTGTAAATCAGCTCTGCACTCAACAGCAACAGCAACATCACAAGCAGCGCACCACGTGCAAAGTCGCCCACGACTTTAGCACTGCACACCCCCTCCCCCCACACCGCACTACCCCTCCCTCACCAAGACGATCAACATGAACTGGCAGTCAGCCCCGCGACCCCCGCGGTCACCGCGCTCAGAGCGCCCTCAGCGCAACAAGCGCCCAGCAGCCGAATCAAGCTCAACTAAGCAAAAGGCTCCACCAAAGAAGCGCACCCAGCCCATCGCCAGCGATTATTCCTACTCGTCAACTGAGCCAGGTGAGATCAAGATAAGGAGTAAGACAGCAGGGTCCAAATCCGATGATGACAAACCTAGCACCAGTGCTGCAGCTTTGGCTAAACACAGAAATCAGCGCAAACTGAAGAGCAACAGCTTTTCACTGCTGTCCTCGGACAACGACACCGAGACCGATACCTATAACGATGCCGATAACAATACCAAAATGGATATTAAGAGTCGACCTGCGCGTCCTGCGACGCCAGCAACCAAGACGGCGAAAGTCCTAAGACCACCAACCATCTTCATTCCAGATGTGGCCAACATAACGGCTCTTGTGAACTCAATCACAGAACTGGTTGGAAAAGATATTGACTTTGCATATAAAGCGCTAAACAATAGTAAAGTCAGGGTCATGATGCCGGACAAGACCAGCTACCAGGCTCTTAAGGCCCATATGGAGACGACGGATAAGAGATTCTACACCTTTCAGCCAAGGGACGAGAGGGCATTTAGAATTGTCGTCAAGGGATTGCATCACACCACGTCGCTATCCCGCATAAAAGAGTAGCTGGCCGCACAGGGGCATACCGCAAGGGACGTGCATAATGCGATTAGCAATAGAAACAAGTCGCCAATGCCACTGTTTTTTGTTAATTTAGAGCCGGCAAAAAACAACAAAGAGGCCTTCCAAATAAAAAGGCTCTGTAGGTCAGTGGTCACAGTTGAAGTACCCCCAAAATTCAACGACATACCTCAATGCTTCCGCTGCCAAAGGTTTGGTCACAGCCAGCGTTACTGCAAGCTCCAGGCTAGGTGTGTCAAATGCGTTGGTGTCCACAGCTCTGCGGACTGCTCCAAACAGAAGGACGAGGCGGCCACATGCCTTCACTGTGGTGGTAACCATCCTGCGTCATACAAAGGCTGTCCGGCGTATAAAAAGGCCAAGGCATTAAGCGCGCCCAAACCATCCCGACCCAATGAAACACAGAGAGGAAGCCAGCGTACTACTCACGCCACGGTCACTGGAGGGAAATCCTTTGCAGAGATGCTCAAAGGAAGCCGTCCCGAACAACTGCAACCACAACCCACGGAACAAGCAGAACAAACAGCACAAGCGGCCCAAGACACCCAAATGGCAGCCATGTTATCCAAAATGGAGTGCATGTTTCAAAAGATGATGGACAGGATGTTCAAGCAGATGAAGGAGATGATAACCTCTATTCTTTCCAAGGTCTGCAAATAGGCCTGCACATAGCCTTTTTGAATGCGAACGGCCTGGTGCGAAACAGGCCTGAGGTGGAGCATTTTCTCCACACCAATTGCATTGACATCCTGTTCATTTCCGAAACCCACTTCACAAACAGATCGTATCTCCGACTACGAGGATATGATATTATCCAAGCTACAGCTTGCTCGCTACACTGGAGGAGGAATAGGTGCAGTGCGCTAAAGTTTGCCTATCCAGTCCTCTTGGTGCAACTACTATTGCTGCTATTTACATCCTACCCAGGCACAGAGTCACTGAGGAGCAAATGGGCATGGTGCTGGACAGCCTGGAAAGCAGATACATAATAGGCGGCGATTTTAACGCAAAGCACCAGTGGTGGGGATGTCGCACAAGCAACCCTAAAGGGAGTGCACTCCTTAGATGCATCCAACGCAGAGGAGTTGAGTGCTTCTCCACTGGCGAACCGACGTATTGGCCCACAGACCCCCAAAAGCTCCCTGACATCCTGGACATTCCACTCTCCAAGGGCATCGATCGAACAAAGATCGAGTGCGTGGCTAATGCGGACCTTTTATCTGACCACAGCGCCGTTGAACTACGCATCAACCTTCCGGTGCTAAAAACTGCTGCCAAACCAAAAATGATCAGAAGCAGCACTAGAAGGGACGCATATGCCAACTGGATGAGTGACAATGTTAATCCCAACTTGGATCTCAACACCCCTGAGCAAATCGATGCTGCCATTGAAGGACTTACTCAGGAAATGCACAACGCTGCTGCACATGCATCCCCAAGAGTTGCACCCACACCAAAGCACACTTCAAGGGAAATGCATCTTTGGTCGCCAGAAGTTGCAGCTCTGGTTGCCGAAAAAAGGCGACTCAGGAGAGTCTGGTTCATGTCCCGAAACCCAAGGGACAAGAACGCACTCAATAGAGCGGCAAAGCGGCTAAAGGAGGTGCTGCAGAAGCTAAGGACCAGCGCGTTTGAGCATTTCTTGGGTAACCTCGAGCCTGGAGATCCACATCACAACCTCTGGCAGGTCACACGGCATATAAAACGCCCTATAAAAAGAACGGCGGCAATCCAGCGGGACGACGCGACCTGGTGTCGAACCGACCAGGATAGAGCTGAGGCGTTCGCTGAACATCTAAGTGAATCATTCAACCCCATCATGAGGTGTACAGCTCAGGAAGAAGAAGCCACTCGACGCGCACTTCAGGAACCCAGTACAAACCTGGCAGTGATCGCACCGGCGACAGTGGAGGAGGTCGAGATGGAAATTCGCGGATTGAAAATCAATAATTCGCCAGGTGCCGATGGCATTAAAGCCCTGGCCATTAAACTCCTCCCTCCTCCGTGTACGCAGCTGTTGACCAACATATTCAACAGGTGCTTTGAAACTGGCCACTATCCAAAAGCATGGAAATCCGCTGAGGTTATCATGATACCAAAGCCTGGGAAGCCTGAAGCAAATCTCGCCTCCTACCGTCCGATCAGCTTACTGGCAATACTCTCCAAAATACTCGAAAGAGTATTTTTGCGAAGAGTGTTGCCAGTCATGGACGAGGCTGGTTTGATCCCAGATCACCAGATCACACCGGAGCAATGCCATCGCCTAGTGGAAGCGATACTGGATGCATTCTAGACTAAGAAGTACTGCTGTGCCGTCCTGTTAGATGTAAAGCAGGCGTTCGACAGGGTTTGGCACGCAGGCCTGCTCCAGAAGGTTCGCAGCAGCTTGCCTAAATCTCACAGAACGTTCACGGTGAGATGCGGCCAAGCTAGATCGGCGATTAAGGAGATAAGGGCTGGCGTGCCGCAAGGCAGTGTCCTGGGCCCTGTCCTGTATACAATATATACAGCCGACATGCTGGCTCTTCCTAAAGAGAACCTAAGGGTCGCAACATACGCTGACGATACAGCCTTCCTGGCAAAAGCCGACACCCCGACGGACGCCTCAGAAATCGTTCAACGACAGCTGGACGCTATTGATCCATGGATGCGCAGATGGAACATCACCATAAACGAAGGAAAATCCACGCAAACCACCTTCACACTGCGTAACGGAGACTGCCCGCCGGTCACCCTAAATTAGGTCGTCATCCCAGGCGAAAAAGAAAAAGAAAACAGGCAGAGGAAAGAGTGAAGCAGTACCAATGGCTCATTGGCAGGCGCTCTAAGTTAAAAACCAGATTAAAGCTGCTGGTCTACAAAAGCGTCATAAAGCCCATATGGACATATGGCATCCTACTATGGGGAACAGCCAGCATGTCCAATCGCAGAACCATACAGCGGTTCCAAAATAAATCATTGCGCATGGTCTCAACAGCCCACCCACTCCATGATAACAAGACCATCCATCAGGAACTGGGTATGCCCCGGGTGGCAGAAGAAATTGCTAGAATTAGCACGAAATACATAGAGAGGCTACACAACCACCCCAACGCGCTGGCAGTCAATCTGTTGGATAACAGCATGGCCACAAGAAGGCTAACGAGAGCTCACCCCCTGGACCTCCCACTGGAAGGCGAACACTAGACTCCAACACCCCCACCCACCACCCTCCTTTCCCACCTTTATACCCCCCAACCCAATAGAGAACAATAAAATAAGCAATTGTTAATGTATTGATAAAATTTAATTATTGCCCATGTCAGGACATATTTTAAATAAATGTAAATACTCGTATATATGATAAAAAAAAAAAACTCTGTCGCACAAATTTAAAGGAAATATATGATTAAAATTTAGTATTGCAGGATTTCAAAATAAAAAAAAAAAAATATTTTAAAAATTAAAACAAAGAAAAAGTAAAAGAAAATTTTAGCGATAGTTAAATGAAAAGATGAAACAAAGATAAAAAGGGAAAAACTTAGCAGACAAAAATGATTTAGCAATTCAAAAGAGCGCAACTGATTTATTCACAAAAATAAGTTAAAATTCGAATTAAAATTAAAGCGCTACTAAATTGTACAACAAATTTAAAATTGAAGCGCTACAAATTTATACCAACACAAATGTAAAAACACAAGTTAAATAGTAGATCAAAAAAAAGTAAGAAAATTTAGGGAAATTTAAGAATATTGAAACAATAGTTGAAATCGTTGTGTACAAATTAAAAGAAAGTTAAAACATATAAAACAAAACAGCTAAAAGCTTCTCAGGCTAAATGTCTAACAAAGAATTATTGCGTTAAATCAAATTGAAGCAATAAATAATGAAAGTCAGTGAAAGTTTAATTTAAATTACAATAATACAAAGTAAAAAGAGTGCAAGAGTGAATTTAGAACCGTCGCAGATGTATGTAAAACACATTTCATAAAAATTGCATCGAAGCTTATTTAAAGTCAAATGAAAAGTGTCCAGTCTGTCAAGATGTGTGTAGGCCAGCAGCAAAAAAGCCAACAAACAGCCAAGGCTTACAAACTCGCTCTCAATCCAAAAGTCGTCTAATGGAAGAGCAGGGTAGCCAATCGACAGCAAGTGATGGCCCTAGCACATCACAAGGCGTTGCAATGTCGCAGGAGTCGGGAAATGCTGAAGCGGCTGATCCATTTTCTTTGCTCTCGATGGAGCAAAGATTGCTCACAACTCTGAAGGAAAGAATGGCCGAACTAATCCAAAGTACGTCAATGCTTGCGCAGTTTGCAAGTCCACCAAGTCGCCTAATTGCTCTCTGCGTCCGCCGTTAGGAAAAGCGCCGGAAACACAACGGTTCTTCCAGCGACTTTTCATTAATTTCCTCGGGCCCTATCCGCGATCTCGAAGCGGAAATGTTGAAATTTTTATAGTGCTCGATCACTTCTCGAAATATGTATTCCTGAAACCAGTAAAAAAGATAAAAGATAGTAAATACCGCGGTAGTAGTGAACTATCTAGAGAATAAGCTTTTCCTGACATACGGAGTGCCAGAGACCATTGTTTCAGACAACGGCTCCCAGTTTCGTGCTGTAGATCTTAAAAAGTTATTAAAACAGTACGGAGTAACGCACGTATTAACAGCAGTGCATGCTCCCCAAGCTAACGCTTCGAAACGCGTAAATCGCTCCGTTATCTCAGGAATCAGGGCTTATGTACATTCTGACCAAAAGGACTGGGACGAGAATTTGGGTAGGATTAGTTGTGCTTTGCGTTCCTCGGTACATTCAAGTATCGGAACGTCACCTTACTACATGGTCTATGGTCAACATATGGTCACGTCGGGTGCAACATATTCTCTGCTTAGAAAGCTTAACTTGCTTGACGATCGTTCCATACTATTTAACCGTCCGGAGTCTTTCGAGATTGTTCATACGGAAGCTAAGAAACGGATGCATAAGATGCATGATGAAAATGAAAAGCGGTACAACCTTCGTTCAAAAGAAGTATCTTTCAAAGTAGGACAAGAGGTCTTTCGACGTAACCATAAGCCGAGTTGCTTCCAATCTGGATACAATGCAAAGTTTGGGCATTCGTTTGTCAAAGCACGGGTACGCAATAAATTGGGTAATTGCTATTACGAATTGGAAGATCCACAGGGTCGGTTGTTAGGCACTTATCATGCTAAGGATATTCGCCAGTGACCTAGCTTCAGGCGGTATCCATCTAGGGTATCTAGTACAAATACGCTAGCTGGATTTCGGCGGGGGGTTTTGTAACGGCGCCTGAAGCTAATGTGAAATGGATACGGCCTAAAAGTATCCAATCTTTCTTAGTAACTAAAGTCCTTCGAATAAAGATCTCAAAGGTAAGCCATTTTACGTTTTTTTTTTTTTTTTTTTTATGTACACATTTGTTTATTTAGTGAAGAATCTGTACAGCAGAGAGGTACTTTAACATCACAGGGATTATACTTAAAGAAAAAATGAACCAAACTTCAAAAAAAAAAAAAAAACAAAAATGAAGATTAAATATTAAACGTATGACAGTCTTATCGGTTGCGAAGTGTTTTGGCAAAACCTTGCCGTTTCAGACGCCTCAATGGTCTAGCAGGAAGTAAGTTCCTGGCAAGTAGGCTGCGGTGTTTCAGTAGTTTGACACTGTATCGGCTTGTGTGCCTGGAAATCTGCTCTTCCACAGTGTGAAGTTGTAAGTCTTTGTGAAGGGTAGTGTTGCGAACGTACCAGGGACAGTCTGTTAAATTTCTGAGTAACCGGTTTTGTAAAATTTGGATCCTCTTATAATTTGATTTGGCTGCGATCCCCCAAATCTGAATTCCGTATAGCCAAATTGGCAGAATGCAATGGGCATACACAGCCCTTTTACATCTTAGCGGCATAGTGCTCTTCTTATTTATGAGCCAACGCAGTTGCTGGGTTTTAAGTTTGCATTTTATAACTGCTGCTTTAAGATGTGGACCAAATGTTAGGCGTTTGTCCAGTGTAATGCCAAGGTATTTAGCCTGCGATGGCTGCTCCAGGGTAACTCCCTCCAGCCGGATCACAGGAGTATTCACTCTTAGTTTTTTCAAGGTGAAGCAAACGTTCGTTGTTTTCGTCGGGTTGATTTTCAGGTTCCAGCGATTGCACCAATCAGAAAGAGTCTCGAGATACTCCCGTAGTCCATTAGCTGCTTCTATGCGACAGCTGGAATTGTAGATGACAGCAATGTCATCTGCATAGGTCGCAATGAGTGCTTTGGAGGGAGTTACCATTTGTTGACTGCTGGGTCTGGGAATATCAGCCGTATATAAGGAGTAGAGCAACGGTCCAAGCACACTGCCTTGTGGAACTCCAGCCTTCATTATATATTTATTTGAAAACGCATCCCGCACTTTAACTTTGAACTCTCGTCCTTCCAAGTAAGATCTCAAAAGTCCAAAGTAGGGAGCAGGTAGGAGGTTCTTAATTTTATTGAGAAGTCCAGCATGCCACACCTTATCAAAGGCTTGCTGCATGTCAATGAAAACTGCGTTGGCATATTCCTGGTCGTCAAAGGCTTGCAATATGTGCTTCACCAATCTGTGGACCTGCTCCACAGTGCCGTGTCCTCCTCGAAAGCCAAATTGATGGTCTGGCAGAATATTGCTTTCGCTCAAAAACGCGTTTATCCTTTTGGCGATGAGTCTCTCCCACAATTTAGACAGGGAAGGTAAGAGGCTTATCGGACGGTAGGATTGAGGCTCAGTCTCGGGTTTACCAGGCTTGTGGATCATGAGGATTGCTGCCAATTTCCATTGTTTCGGAAATGCTTGATTCCTAATAATAGCATTAAATATTAATGCTATGTATAGGATCGCTCTTGTAGGTAAGGCCTTCAGAGTCGCATGGCAAATCCTATCCATACCCGGAGCTTTATTTTTGGGTAAGAATTGGATGACTTTTGCTATTTCCTCGATCCTTATGGGCTTAATAGGCAATGCCATCTGCAAAGGAGTCTTCAAACTATGATAAATCTCCCTAGTTTGCTCCAGCGATGCAAAGTCATAAGGAGTGAAGCGATCCTCTAGATGTTGACCGAAAGCATTGGCCTGTTCAAGCTCATTTTTGGCAAACTCACCACTAGGACATCGTACAGGAACCTGTCTAAAGGGTTGACGTTTAAGCGCTTTTGTGGACTTCCAGAGAGAGTAGTTCGAGTCGACGGTATAGTCCATTGAAGACAACTTTTGCTCGAAAAATTCGCTGCGAAGATCCTTTAAAACACTTCGTAGTTGCCTTGCTGCACGATTCCACAAAACACGGTCCTCTGGATCTTGAGAGCGAATTGCTCTTCTACGGAGGCGCCTTTTTCTTTTAATCAACTCTTTGGCTTCCCTTGTAAGAACAATGCCATAGCTTATGGGGCGCAGGTCAGGATCAGGTGGCGTTGATGCGGCAGCAGCTCTATATATGCTTTCAGTCAAAGTTTCGACTGCATTCTCAATGTCCTCTTTGGTGTCCAGAGTCGAATTTAATTGGAAGGAGCTTTCAAGGTGTTGTCTGAAAGCTATGAGATCCGTTCGACTTGTGATTAGCCGAGGATTTGGTCTGACATTAACCCCATTTGTAAGCAGGGTAGCAATCAGAGCTAAATGATCAGAGTCCAAATCCCAGTTTGGGGAGATACTTATTTGAGAGTCCGGTATCCCATGGTATAATGCAAAGTCTATACAAGTAGCAGTGTGACTAGCTACATATGGGTATCTAGTTGGTGAACCAGTGGCAAGAATTTTAGCCCCTCTGGCACAAATAGATTGGACTAGCTCACGACCTCTGGGTGAATTGTAAGTATCGCCCCACATCCAATGTCGAGCATTCCAGTCGCCTCCAACCAAATACCTCTGTCCACAGGAAGCGAGTAAATCAGAAAACTGCCTTTCCTCGATCCTATGCCTTGGAGGACAGTATATTGAGCTTACCACCATATATCCCAAGCCTGTGGCAACTTTAATGGAAGACATCTGGATGGTTTGTGTTTCAATAACACCGTGTGGGAAATGGCTGAGAGAGCCTTTTACCAATACTGCCGCTCCGCCCATGCCGTGATTGTGCAGTGCTGGCTTATATGCTGGATAAAAGGAATATCCATATATTTTAACAACTTCTCCTCGATTAAGCCTTATCTCATTTAAGAGAATGATATCAACGCCGTTGCTATGCGCGAAAAGCTCAACTTCTCTGGCTTTGCCTGAAATGCCATTGACATTCCAGATTAGGATTTTGGGGGAATTTATTTTGAGGCTGAAGCGTTGTTGTGGCGCTGGAGAACAAATTTATCCCCAGTACATTGCCTGATCGAGTTGGCCAATTCAAAAACCATATTTTCAAGCCTTTCTAGTCGTTGATTGTTGAGCTTGTTTTGCTGCTGTTGTTCCTGCTGCTGCTGCTGTAGCCATAGTAGGAATTGCTGCTGCTGCTGTTGCTGGAGTTGATGTTGCCATTTTATAAATTGCTGCTGCTGTTGCTCCAATATTGACTGGACGTCAACTGCATGTTGTTGTTGCAAACGATTTTCCTTTGGTTTCTGTATTTGCTGCTGTGCTTGAAGGTCATGTAGATGGCGCTGTGCAGGTCCATTTCCATTTCTGGCGATTGAGGCATAAGATAATCCTCCCGAAGTGCTGGACATTTGATGTTGCTGTTGCTGTTGAGTTGACTGTCGTTGCTGACGCTTTTGTTGTTGTTGTGGTTGTTGCCGGGTTGTTTGCTTTGCCGGAGAGCCCATAGATCGTCTCAGATAATCTTGATACGATTGACAACCCTTGTAGCTAGCTGTATGATTACCTCCACAGTGTATACAGGTAGGCGGTTGATCTTGAGGGCGTATACATTGTTTCGTCTGGTGATCTTCTCCACAACTGGGATGTCGGCGGCAGTACTTCGCTGTATGGCCAAAATCTTGGCATCGTATGCATTGGGCGATCTCTGATGTTTTGCGCATCCTTTCCACTCTCACCCGTTGACGGCATAGTGTTCCTATATCGTATATGGTATTAATTTTTGCGCATGGCTTGATATTTATAAAAAATATGTTGAGCTTCACATCCTGGTTATATCTAGATTTTGGGTTATGCACATGAAGAGCATCAAAGCCAAATTTTTTGAAGTCAGCAACAATTTCGCTGGTAAGCGTGCTGTGATGGAGCCCCCTAACTACTACTCTGTGAGGCTTATCTACCTTCATTTGGTACGTGTGGAATTGAATTTCCATTCTGTCAAAGTAGTCAACTATTGCTCTATAAGTTGTAGAGTCGTTGGGGAAGATTCTGGCTGTTTCTCCCTGGTTGACCTTGACTAGCAAATTTTCTAAGCTAGTGACCTCCGAAATTAGGTCAAATAGATTATTTAGATTGGAAATACTTAAGACTATTTGTGGTGGCTTAGAAGTATCGTTATGATTATTCAGACTATTATTATTTTGAGATCTGTTGTCTGAGACATTTGATTCCAAATTATCATTCGAAATATTTAAATGAGCAGCCTCAGAGGAGCTAGTGGGGCCTTCCTCCGTATCACTTTGCTGTGTTTGTAGTTGTACAGCATTTTGGTCTACTTCCATATCTAGCATGGCAAACCTGTTGCTGGAGCTTGCCTTGCTTGTTGATGCTGAGGGTGATCCACATCTCAATTCTCTGTGCGCCTTTTTAGAGTTGAGAGTGGGTGATGATGGTTTCTTCCTTTTATTCAACATAAGCTTCTGGTCAGACTTAAGCTTCGTAGCAGCATTACTTAGTGGAGTGGAAGTTAAAAACCAGATTAAAGCTGCTGGTCTACAAAAGCGTCATAAAGCCCATATGGACATATGGCATCCTACTATGGGGAACAGCCAGCATGTCCAATCGCAGAACCATACAGCGGTTCCAAAATAAATCATTGCGCATGGTCTCAACAGCCCACCCACTCCATGATAACAAGACCATCCATCAGGAACTGGGTATGCCCCGGGTGGCAGAAGAAATTGCTAGAATTAGCACGAAATACATAGAGAGGCTACACAACCACCCCAACGCGCTGGCAGTCAATCTGTTGGATAACAGCATGGCCACAAGAAGGCTAACGAGAGCTCACCCCCTGGACCTCCCACTGGAAGGCGAACACTAGACTCCAACACCCCCACCCACCACCCTCCTTTCCCACCTTTATACCCCCCAACCCAATAGAGAACAATAAAATAAGCAATTGTTAATGTATTGATAAAATTTAATTATTGCCCATGTCAGGACATATTTTAAATAAATGTAAATACTCGTATATATGATAAAAAAAAAAACTCTGTCGCACAAATTTAAAGGAAATATATGATTAAAATTTAGTATTGCAGGATTTCAAAATAAAAAAAAAAAAATATTTTAAAAATTAAAACAAAGAAAAAGTAAAAGAAAATTTTAGCGATAGTTAAATGAAAAGATGAAACAAAGATAAAAAGGGAAAAACTTAGCAGACAAAAATGATTTAGCAATTCAAAAGAGCGCAACTGATTTATTCACAAAAATAAGTTAAAATTCGAATTAAAATTAAAGCGCTACTAAATTGTACAACAAATTTAAAATTGAAGCGCTACAAATTTATACCAACACAAATGTAAAAACACAAGTTAAATAGTAGATCAAAAAAAAGTAAGAAAATTTTGGGAAATTTAAGAATATTGAAACAATAGTTGAAATCGTTGTGTACAAATTAAAAGAAAGTTAAAACATATAAAACAAAACAGCTAAAAGCTTCTCAGGCTAAATGTCTAACAAAGAATTATTGCGTTAAATCAAATTGAAGCAATAAATAATGAAAGTCAGTGAAAGTTTAATTTAAATTACAATAATACAAAGTAAAAAGAGTGCAAGAGTGAATTTAGAACCGTCGCAGATGTATGTAAAACACATTTCATAAAAATTGCATCGAAGCTTATTTAAAGTCAAATGAAAAGTGTCCAGTCTGTCAAGATGTGTGTAGGCCAGCAGCAAAAAAGCCAACAAACAGCCAAGGCTTACAAACTCGCTCTCAATCCAAAAGTCGTCTAATGGAAGAGCAGGGTAGCCAATCGACAGCAAGTGATGGCCCTAGCACATCACAAGGCGTTGCAATGTCGCAGGAGTCGGGAAATGCTGAAGCGGCTGATCCATTTTCTTTGCTCTCGATGGAGCAAAGATTGCTCACAACTCTGAAGGAAAGAATGGCCGAACTAATCCAAAGTACGTCAATGCTTGCGCAGTTTGCAAGTCCACCAAGTCGCCTAATTGCTCTCTGCGTCCGCCGTTAGGAAAAGCGCCGGAAACACAACGGTTCTTCCAGCGACTTTTCATTAATTTCCTCGGGCCCTATCCGCGATCTCGAAGCGGAAATGTTGAAATTTTTATAGTGCTCGATCACTTCTCGAAATATGTATTCCTGAAACCAGTAAAAAAGATAAAAGATAGTAAATACCGCGGTAGTAGTGAACTATCTAGAGAATAAGCTTTTCCTGACATACGGAGTGCCAGAGACCATTGTTTCAGACAACGGCTCCCAGTTTCGTGCTGTAGATCTTAAAAAGTTATTAAAACAGTACGGAGTAACGCACGTATTAACAGCAGTGCATGCTCCCCAAGCTAACGCTTCGAAACGCGTAAATCGCTCCGTTATCTCAGGAATCAGGGCTTATGTACATTCTGACCAAAAGGACTGGGACGAGAATTTGGGTAGGATTAGTTGTGCTTTGCGTTCCTCGGTACATTCAAGTATCGGAACGTCACCTTACTACATGGTCTATGGTCAACATATGGTCACGTCGGGTGCAACATATTCTCTGCTTAGAAAGCTTAACTTGCTTGACGATCGTTCCATACTATTTAACCGTCCGGAGTCTTTCGAGATTGTTCATACGGAAGCTAAGAAACGGATGCATAAGATGCATGATGAAAATGAAAAGCGGTACAACCTTCGTTCAAAAGAAGTATCTTTCAAAGTAGGACAAGAGGTCTTTCGACGTAACCATAAGCCGAGTTGCTTCCAATCTGGATACAATGCAAAGTTTGGGCATTCGTTTGTCAAAGCACGGGTACGCAATAAATTGGGTAATTGCTATTACGAATTGGAAGATCCACAGGGTCGGTTGTTAGGCACTTATCATGCTAAGGATATTCGCCAGTGACCTAGCTTCAGGCGGTATCCATCTAGGGTATCTAGTACAAATACGCTAGCTGGATTTCGGCGGGGGGTTTTGTAACGGCGCCTGAAGCTAATGTGAAATGGATACGGCCTAAAAGTATCCAATCTTTCTTAGTAACTAAAGTCCTTCGAATAAAGATCTCAAAGGTAAGCCATTTTACGTTTTTTTTTTTTTTTTTTTTTATGTATACATTTGTTTATTTAGTGAAGAATCTGTACAGCAGAGAGGTACTTTAACATCACAGGGATTATACTTAAAGAAAAAATGAACCAAACTTCAAAAAAAAAAAAAAAAACAAAAATGAAGATTAAATATTAAACGTATGACAGTCTTATCGGTTGCGAAGTGTTTTGGCAAAACCTTGCCGTTTCAGACGCCTCAATGGTCTAGCAGGAAGTAAGTTCCTGGCAAGTAGGCTGCGGTGTTTCAGTAGTTTGACACTGTATCGGCTTGTGTGCCTGGAAATCTGCTCTTCCACAGTGTGAAGTTGTAAGTCTTTGTGAAGGGTAGTGTTGCGAACGTACCAGGGACAGTCTGTTAAATTTCTGAGTAACCGGTTTTGTAAAATTTGGATCCTCTTATAATTTGATTTGGCTGCGATCCCCCAAATCTGAATTCCGTATAGCCAAATTGGCAGAATGCAATGGGCATACACAGCCCTTTTACATATTAGCGGCATAGTGCTCTTCTTATTTATGAGCCAACGCAGTTGCTGGGTTTTAAGTTTGCATTTTATAACTGCTGCTTTAAGATGTGGACCAAATGTTAGGCGTTTGTCCAGTGTAATGCCAAGGTATTTAGCCTGCGATGGCTGCTCCAGGGTAACTCCCTCCAGCCGGATCACAGGAGTATTCACTCTTAGTTTTTTCAAGGTGAAGCAAACGTTCGTTGTTTTCGTCGGGTTGATTTTCAGGTTCCAGCGATTGCACCAATCAGAAAGAGTCTCGAGATACTCCTGTAGTCCATTAGCTGCTTCTATGCGACAGCTGGAATTGTAGATGACAGCAATGTCATCTGCATAGGTCGCAATAAGTGCTTTGGAGGGAGTTACCATTTGTTGACTGCTGGGTCTGGGAATATCAGCCGTATATAAGGAGTAGAGCAACGGTCCAAGCACACTGCCTTGTGGAACTCCAGCCTTCATTATATATTTATTTGAAAACGCATCCCGCACTTTAACTTTGAACTCTCGTCCTTCCAAGTAAGATCTCAAAAGTCCAAAGTAGGGAGCAGGTAGGAGGTTCTTAATTTTATTGAGAAGTCCAGCATGCCACACCTTATCAAAGGCTTGCTGCATGTCAATGAAAACTGCGTTGGCATATTCCTGGTCGTCAAAGGCTTGCAATATGTGCTTCACCAATCTGTGGACCTGCTCCACAGTGCCGTGTCCTCCTCGAAAGCCAAATTGATGGTCTGGCAGAATATTGCTTTCGCTCAAAAACGCGTTTATCCTTTTGGCGATGAGTCTCTCCCACAATTTAGACAGGGAAGGTCAGAGGCTTATCGGACGGTAGGATTGAGGCTCAGTCTCGGGTTTACCAGGCTTGTGGATCATGAGGATTGCTGCCAATTTCCATTGTTTCGGAAATGCTTGATTCCTAATAATAGCATTAAATATTAATGCTATGTATAGGATCGCTCTTGTAGGTAAGGCCTTCAGAGTCGCATGGCAAATCCTATCCATACCCGGAGCTTTATTTTTGGGTAAGAATTGGATGACTTCTGCTATTTCCTCGATCCTTATGGGCTTAATAGGCAATGCCATCTGCAAAGGAGTCTTCAAACTATGATAAATCTCCCTAGTTTGCTCCAGCGATGCAAAGTCATAAGGAGTGAAGCGATCCTCTAGATGTTGACCGAAAGCATTGGCCTGTTCAAGCTCATTTTTGGCAAACTCACCACTAGGACATCGTACAGGAACCTGTCTAAAGGGTTGACGTTTAAGCGCTTTTGTGGACTTCCAGAGAGAGTAGTTCGAGTCGACGGTATAGTCCATTGAAGACAACTTTTGCTCGAAAAATTCGCTGCGAAGATCCTTTAAAACACTTCGTAGTTGCCTTGCTGCACGATTCCACAAAACACGGTCCTCTGGATCTTGAGAGCGAATTGCTCTTCTACGGAGGCGCCTTTTTCTTTTAATCAACTCTTTGGCTTCCCTTGTAAGAACAATGCCATAGCTTATGGGGCGCAGGTCAGGATCAGGTGGCGTTGATGCGGCAGCAGCTCTATATATGCTTTCAGTCAAAATTTCGACTGCATTCTCAATGTCCTCTTTGGTGTCCAGAGTCGAATTTAATTGGAAGGAGCTTTCAAGGTGTTGTCTGAAAGCTATGAGATCCGTTCGACTTGTGATTAGCCGAGGATTTGGTCTGACATTAACCCCATTTGTAAGCAGGGTAGCAATCAGAGCTAAATGATCAGAGTCCAAATCCCAGTTTGGGGAGATACTTATTTGAGAGTCCGGTATCCCATGGTATAATGCAAAGTCTATACAAGTAGCAGTGTGACTAGCTACATATGGGTATCTAGTTGGTGAACCAGTGGCAAGAATTTTAGCCCCTCTGGCACAAATAGATTGGACTAGCTCACGACCTCTGGGTGAATTGTAAGTATCGCCCCACATCCAATGTCGAGCATTCCAGTCGCCTCCAACCAAATACCTCTGTCCACAGGAAGCGAGTAAATCAGAAAACTGCCTTTCCTCGATCCTATGCCTTGGAGGACAGTATATTGAGCTTACCACCATATATCCCAAGCCTGTGGCAACTTTAATGGAAGACATCTGGATGGTTTGTGTTTCAATAACACCGTGTGGGAAATGGCTGAGAGAGCCTTTTACCAATACTGCCGCTCCGCCCATGCCGTGATTGTGCAGTGCTGGCTTATATGCTGGATAAAAGGAATATCCATATATTTTAACAACTTCTCCTCGATTAAGCCTTATCTCATTTAAGAGAATGATATCAACGCCGTTGCTATGCGCGAAAAGCTCAACTTCTCTGGCTTTGCCTGAAATGCCATTGACATTCCAGATTAGGATTTTGGGGGAATTTATTTTGAGGCTGAAGCGTTGTTGTGGCGCTGGAGAACAAATTTATCCCCAGTACATTGCCTGATCGAGTTGGCCAATTCAAAAACCATATTTTCAAGCCTTTCTAGTCGTTGATTGTTGAGCTTGTTTTGCTGCTGTTGTTCCTGCTGCTGCTGCTGTAGCCATAGTAGGAATTGCTGCTGCTGCTGTTGCTGGAGTTGATGTTGCCATTTTATAAATTGCTGCTGCTGTTGCTCCAATATTGACTGGACGTCAACTGCATGTTGTTGTTGCAAACGATTTTCCTTTGGTTTCTGTATTTGCTGCTGTGCTTGAAGGTCATGTAGATGGCGCTGTGCAGGTCCATTTCCATTTCTGGCGATTGAGGCATAAGATAATCCTCCCGAAGTGCTGGACATTTGATGTTGCTGTTGCTGTTGAGTTGACTGTCGTTGCTGACGCTTTTGTTGTTGTTGTGGTTGTTGCCGGGTTGTTTGCTTTGCCGGAGAGCCCATAGATCGTCTCAGATAATCTTGATACGATTGACAACCCTTGTAGCTAGCTGTATGATTACCTCCACAGTGTATACAGGTAGGCGGTTGATCTTGAGGGCGTATACATTGTTTCGTCTGGTGATCTTCTCCACAACTGGGATGTCGGCGGCAGTACTTCGCTGTATGGCCAAAATCTTGGCATCGTATGCATTGGGCGATCTCTGATGTTTTGCGCATCCTTTCCACTCTCACCCGTTGACGGCATAGTGTTCCTATATCGTATATGGTATTAATTTTTGCGCATGGCTTGATATTTATAAAAAATATGTTGAGCTTCACATCCTGGTTATATCTAGATTTTGGGTTATGCACATGAAGAGCATCAAAGCCAAATTTTTTGAAGTCAGCAACAATTTCGCTGGTAAGCGTGCTGTGATGGAGCCCCCTAACTACTACTCTGTGAGGCTTATCTACCTTCATTTGGTACGTGTGGAATTGAATTTCCATTCTGTCAAAGTAGTCAACTATTGCTCTATAAGTTGTAGAGTCGTTGGGGAAGATTCTGGCTGTTTCTCCCTGGTTGACCTTGACTAGCACATTTTCTAAGCTAGTGACCTCCGAAATTAGGACGAATAGATTATTTAGATTGGAAATACTTAAGACTATTTGTGGTGGCTTAGAAGTATCGTTATGATTATTCAGACTATTATTATTTTGAGATCTGTTGTCTGAGACATTTGATTCCAAATTATCATTCGAAATATTTAAATGAGCAGCCTCAGAGGAGCTAGTGGGGCCTTCCTCCGTATCACTTTGCTGTGTTTGTAGTTGTACAGCATTTTGGTCTACTTCCATATCTAGCATGGCAAACCTGTTGCTGGAGCTTGCCTTGCTTGTTGATGCTGAGGGTGATCCACATCTCAATTCTCTGTGCGCCTTTTTAGAGTTGAGAGTGGGTGATGATGGTTTCTTCCTTTTATTCAACATAAGCTTCTGGTCAGACTTAAGCTTCGTAGCAGCATTACTTAGTGGAGTGGATGTTTTAACAATTGCAGCAGCTCCACTGAGCACTTGAGGAGCAATGTCAGGTGTGCATTGCATGAGATAGCCATCATTATGATTTGCGCTCATAATAGAGCATACACTGCTAATTGCAGCAGGAGCTGCAGTTGCCGTAGTGAAAATTAAATTACAAGTAGCACTAGTAAATGTCAATGTTGTGGTAACTGAACTGATGTTCCGAGTTTCAGAACACAGCGTGCGTTGAGCACCAAGGATCTCTGACCTGATCTCCGCAGGTGATTTTCCTGCAGCTTGGTGCATTTTCTCATAGTCAAGCTGCTTATTGCTAAACAGAGTGTTAGAATTATTTCGTCCATCCATTTTTAATTTTTTTTTTTTTTTTTTTTTGTCTTCAAAGTCAGTCAAGGTCAGCTCACCTTGCAGCGCAAGCGCAGTTTTTGTTTTTCTTTCCCACAACTGCAGCTGCGCGCAGGTTTGGGCGAGGGGCGCTTTTGCTGCCCAGACAGGCACAGACTGCAGTATTGGCGCAGTACAGTCACGCTTTCTTATTGTTCAGCTGCCGACACTGCACGAGACAGTGTCCAAAACTTCACGCACTAAGGGTGGATACGCAGCTATCCGCAGTGTAAGCAGTACACTCAAGGCAAGCAGTGTACACGGTGTGAGGTCCAAATTAACAAGCTTTTGACCGTGACAAAAAAATATCAGCTGTTCTCAACTTTTCTTCTTCTTTTTTGCTGTTCTCTAAAAATTTCTAGAAGTTTTCACGCATGTGGTTTTAAATTTTTGCAGAACAAATTAAATTTCTCAGAAAATATAAGTGTCACTGTCACTATTTTCTATACAACTTATTGCGTTTAGGTTCCCGCACGGGACACTAAATTCCGTCTTTGTCGGCACTGTTTTTATCGTTTTACGCGATTTTCGTACGGAGCGCACGGGACGCACGTCTGCTCACTTCGGGAGTTGTCCATGGTCGCCATTTTACTGGCAAATAAAAATTCATTCTATAGAGATCCTAAAAGTATGCAAGTTTAACTCCAACTTACACTCAAGCAGGTTGAGGCATCGATTTTGTTGCCTGCGCTGGAAAGCTGAGCTTTAAGTTATGCGTCAGCTGCACCGAAAAGCTTAGCTTGACGTTTCGACAGCTGCACAGCGCGCAAGCGCAGCCAACTTAAGCTGGGCCAGTTCCGGTCAAATCACTTTTTAGTGACCCGCTGCGTGCATAGACGCGTATTTGCAATTGGGTGAAAATATTTGTGCATCGAGCCACAATTGAGTTATTTTCTTGAATTTGTATCTGGTAAGCATTAATAGGGTTGGATTCTTTTTAGATATCGCATACTAAATTGAGTTATTTTCTTGGATTTGTATATGGTAAGCATTAATAGGGTTGGATTCTTTTTAGATATCGCATACTTAGTATTGCTGATTTCGCAGGTAATTTTCGTTTTTTTCTTGGCCTTGTAGTTTGGCTCTTTTTGAGCGCGATAGTGCCTGCACAAACGACACTGAGCGCCATCTTTGTCGCCACAGTAGCGGCCAGCGGAGCGCCAGTGAGCGCCATCTTTGTCGCCGCATTAGCGGCCATCGGAGCGCCAGTGAGCGCCATCTTCGAAAAAATAATACAAATTGAAACAGGTTAAAAACCCTATAGTCAAGCGCTTTGAATGTAAAATAATAAATAAAGTACTATATATACAGCTAGAATTTACGCCGCTCGAATTCGCTCCCGATCCGATGATCGGTACCCAGGGAACACCACGGGGAGGCCATTAATATATTAATGGGGTCAATTTTCCAAAACAGAGATTTGGTGACCTACGAGTCGACTACAACTGATCAAGATCAGTTCCATAGTTCCCCAAGAAAATAATAAATAATTAAATGGTTTAATAAAACCTGCCTTCAATGGCAACAAAATTTAAAAGTTATAAATCAATATACCCTATTCGCTCATTTTCAATGGTCTGGTAAAGAGCTTACTGTATATAACCTATTATTAATTGATTAAGTATATTAACTTATATATTTACATATATATGATATACATATCGAACTGCAAACGGTACGGTCGTGTTTTATCCTTCGCTCCGGAAAATCAGCAAAATTTCTCCCGATTCTTCGCGTGCTGGAAGGGAAAGTGTATAGTGTGATGGTCCTAGTTCAGAGGAAGCTAGCTGAAGCTAGAAGCTACCTGGGGAGACTCCGCTTTGTTGCTGTGGCGCGTAGGTGAGGTGACGCTTTGCCAATTTCCCGCCCCAAAGACCTTGTTTTCCCGGAAAGTTCGTGCTTGTTGTGGATCACAGAGTTACAAGGCGTCTGCTGTTTGCAAGAAATCAGCTGTTTCGACCACAGCCTGGCAACTCTCTTAAAGCACAGCTTAGAGCTTTAAGCTCTGACCATTTTTACAGCAGCGAGCTTTTGAGAGTAGGCGCATTTGCGACAGTTTCAATTCGAATCGCCACAAATTGAAACAATTCTTCAAATATTGGAGGCGTTGACGGATCGCTCGGGCAGGAAAAGGTAAAAGGTCGCGGATCGGATCAAGCCAACCCCCCCACACTAACGGGGCTCTGGCGACCGAGTCGAAGCGGTCAAACTTCCACCGGTTAAAAGTCGGAAGGAAACTTCTGGCCACCGCTGGAGCCCGACCACGATCCGTACGCGGTACGCCACAAATATTACCACGCGTAATAAGCTCAAAAAAATGAGCGGCACGCAAAATAATGAGCATAAAAGCTCCGTAAACCAAAGGAACGCTTGTTATGCTTATTTCTCAACTCGCGATACCGAAGGAGAGAAAACGTCTACAAAGAACTGGCCGTCGAAAACACGAGAGCTCGCTCTCTATCACCAGCCCTACTCATTCCAACTCCTACATCTTGGAGCTATCAATCCCAAACCCCACCACCATCTGCTTCTATGGGAGACGCATCAACCACAAGCAGCTCTTCAATTTCTGCTACCTTAGCAAAAGTTACGGCAACAACTGAAGCTACGACCAATACTGCGACCAAATTTTCATGTTGTTCCGCTTAAGGGAACATCCACGAAACTAAAGTTCAAACCAAATATGAAGAACACTTCCGAGCTGTGTCGAATTAGTTGGAGGAAACGAAAAAGAACTTTTACACCTACCAACTGAAAAGCAGCAAAGGGCTACAAGTAGTACTAAAAGGAATAGAACCCGACGTTGCCCCCTCTGAGATACTAAAAGCCCTTAAAGGCAAGGGATTCTCTGCTAAGAATGTGAGCAACATTGTTAATAAAAACAAAAAGCCGCAACCACTCTTCAAGGTCGAGCTTGAACCAGATAGCAAAACCCTAAAGAAAAACAAGCGAAGAAAGCTACAGTCGAGTGAACTCGACAGTAAGATACCATTTACCTTTGGCTGTTAAAAAAAATTTTTAATATTAATTAATTTTATTCGCCGAACTAATACAACGCTTAAAATAACATAATACACATGCATTGACGGCGTCAATTTGACGCTAATGGCACAGGCCGACTGCACGCTGACTGCACGCCGATTAAGCGGGCGCAGTCGGCGCAAGCATTGACGCCGAGCCTCTGCTCCGTCTCTGCTGCTGTATGCAAAACTTCTCGCGCCAATAATTTCTATACATAAACACATACATACGAGGTGTGTTCAAAAAGTAAGGTGACTTTTCAAATTTCGCGGGCAACATATTTTCGATTATCGATTTTTTGTTTTGTTATATTGGTACACTCTTCCCTAACATCTGTACCAAGTTTCAATGGAACATCCTCTTTTGTTTGGTTGTGAGAGGCGTAAAGTTACAAGTTATTTTGCGAGCTCGGCGATTTTTTGCTATCGAAAAATATGGATCAAAGGATTTGCATCAAATTTTGTGTAAAAAATAAAATTAAGTGCTCTGAAACACTTGAAATGTTGACAGTGGCATACGGTGAAACTTTTCTGAGTAAAAAAAATGTGTACAAGTGGTGCAAACTCTTCCAAGATGGCCGGGAAGATGCCAATGACCAGCCTCGCTCTGGACGCCCAAGCACGTCAACAACTGATGAAAACGTTCAAGCAGTGACGAAAATTGTTTTGGAAAATCGTCGAATCACTATCAGAGAAGTTGCTGAAGATGTCGGTATATCGCTTGGCTCGTGCCATGAAATTTTTTCAAACGTTTTGGGTATGAGTCGTGTGTCAGCGAAGTTTGTTCCGAAATTGCTGAATTTTAACCAAAAGAACCGTCGCATGAACATCGCTCAAGAGCTGTTGAATGACGTCAACGACGACCCAGATTTACTCAAAAGGGTCATAACTGGTGACGAATCATGGGTATATGGTTATGATATCGAAACCAAAGCCCAATCGTCCCAATGGAAGAGCCCAGGCGAGCCAAGACCGAAAAAAGACTGCATCGCTGCAAGAGCTCAAGGCTATACCGAAAAGTGCTTATGAGAAGTGCTTTGAGGATTGGAAAAACCGTTGGCATAAGTGTATTGTATCTGAGGGGGATTACTTTGAAGGGGACAACATAAATATTGATAAATAAATTAATAGTTTTTCTTGAAAATACAAAGTCACCTTACTTTTTGAACACACCCCACACAAAAAAAAAAAAAAAAGTGGATTTGAACCCGCGACCACACGCACCAGAATCTTGCATGCAACCATCTAGACCACACACAGTTACGCAGAGCGATCGGCAAATGAGACTTTTATTGATGCCGGCCTTCTGCTGCGTCAGTTCAACATTTTAGTTGGAATTCTAAGCGCCCACAACATTATATGGGAGATTCAAACTCCTATAACTTCTTTGTTTATTGTCCGATCGGACAAGAGTGCAAAAACAATGTTTTGTTATTTCCCTACTTTTCTTAAAATGCAATAGTTTGGGGGCGGTGGGCGTGGCATCCAAAAGTTGAAAATCAATCATTCTCCGTAATGTTACCAGGCACCTTACTTCCAAATTTGGCGCATCTAGCTTTTCTAGTTTTCTTTTAAACTATAAAAATGTGTTTTTTCTAGAGGCGGTGGACGTGGCATCCAAAATTCTAAAATCCAACTTCTGCATAATATAACAAGACACCCTCCTACCAAATTTGGTGCGTTTATCTCTTTTCGTTATTGAATTATTTGGAAAAAATCGAAATACGCATTTATCGATTTGCGGAGGCGGTGGGCGTGGCACATCAAGTTGGAAATAAACTCGATCTGCGTATTCAATACACGCACACTCCCACCAAGTCTGGTGCCTCTGGCTCTTTTAATAGCTGAGATCTGTGCGTTCATACAGACAGACAGACGGAAAGACAGACGGACATGACCAAATCGACTCATCAAGACTGATCAAGAATATATATACGTATATGTATGGTCTGCCACGCCTCCTTCTGCCTGTTACATACATTTTCACAAAGTTAATATACCATTTTTTACCCATTTTCAATGGGTAAATGGTATAAAAAGAAGCCTGCGCTGGGATTCGAACCGGGGACATTTAGTTATAAAGCTGACAACTCTCACAACAAACCACAAACCAAACGAGGCACATTGTCTGTTTCTGCTAAATACATATGTAAGTATGTATTTATTTATAGAAATTATAGGCGCGAAAAGTTTTGCATACAGCAGCAGAGACGGAGCAGAGGCTCGGCGTCAATGCTTGCGCCGACTGCGCACGCACAATCGGCGTGCAGTCAGCGTGCAGTCGGCCTGTGCCATTAGCGTCAATGCATGTGTATTATTTGACTTCGAAAAAAATAAAAGTAATTAATATTAAGAATTTTTTTTAACAGCCAAAGGTAAATGGTATCTTACTGTCGAGTGCACTCGACTGTAGCTTTCTTCACTCGTTTTAATTTATTTTAATAAAACATTGTGCACAATATATATATATATTCTATATTTATACTATTTACACATTGAAAATGGGTAAAAAATGGTATATTAACTTTGTGCAAATGTATGTAACAGGCAGAAGGAGGCGTGGCAGACCATACAAAGTATATATATTCTTGATCAGCATCAATAGCCGAGTCGATTTGGTCATGTCCGTCTGCTGCGTCAATCATCAAAAGTACCAACATGGATAACATACCCTTGCCGCCGACATCAGAAGTAGGATCTGCTTTGCCTTCTGATCCATATTTGTTAGCGTTGGAACTGCAAAATCGCAACCTGATGGAAATAATTAAAAACATGTGCATCAGATCGACGCAGTTTTTGTTTTGTTTTTAAATTTGACAATTGCAAAGTGTGTAAACGTGTGTAAACTAAATCAAATTGTTGAAGGCCTAAAGTGACTAACGTTAAGTGAGTTAAGAGCTCCACCCTCTAGAACAATAAAGGAATCCGGTGAGTCTGTTCAATTTTGTATCGTCTCAGCCCTCGTTTGTGCGGGTTCTCCGCTGTCGCTGGTCCAATCAAAATATCTTTGTTTTATTTGTAATTTGAGCAGATCGCAGTTCAAGTCTAGCAAAATATCTCGTCTTCGTGGTGCAAGGTACTTTTCGTGTATAGATATGGCAAGTGGATCTTAACAAAAAGAGACTAGAGACTAGAGACTAAAGACTAGAGCCTAGAGACTAGAGACTAGAGACTAGAGACTAGAGACTAGAGACTAGAGACTAGAGACTAGGGACTAGAGACTAGAGACTAGAGACTAGAGACTAGAGACTAGAGACTAGAGACTAGAGACTAGAGACTAGAGACTAGAGACTAGAGACTAGAGACTAGAGACTAGAGACTAGAGACTAGAGACTAGAGACTAGAGACTAGAGACTAGAGACTAGAGACTAGAGACTAGAGACTAGAGACTAGAGACTAGAGACTAGAGACTAGAGACTAGAGACTAGAGACTAGAGACTAGAGACTAGAGACTAGAGACTAGAGACTAGAGACTAGAGACTAGAGACTAGAGACTAGAGACTAGAGACTAGAGACTAGAGACTAGAGACTAGAGACTAGAGACTAGAGACTAGAGACTAGAGACTAGAGACTAGAGACTAGAGACTAGAGACTAGAGACTAGAGACTAGAGACTAGAGACTAGAGACTAGAGACTAGAGACTAGAGACTAGAGACTAGAGACTAGAGACTAGAGACTAGAGACTAGAGACTAGAGACTAGAGACTAGAGACTAGAGACTAGAGACTAAAGACTAGAGCCTAGAGCCTAGAGACTAGAGACTAGAGACTAGAGACTAGAGACTAGGGACTAGAGACTAGAGACTAGAGACTAGAGACTAGAGACTAGAGACTAGAGACTAGAGACTAGAGACTAGAGACTAGAGACTAGAGACTAGAGACTAGAGACTAGAGACTAGAGACTAGAGACTAGAGACTAGAGACTAGAGACTAGAGACTAGAGACTAGAGACTAGAGACTAGAGACTAGAGACTAGAGACTAGAGACTAGAGACTAGAGACTAGAGACTAGAGACTAGAGACTAGAGACTAGAGACTAGAGACTAGAGACTAGAGACTAGAGACTAGAGACTAGAGACTAGAGACTAGAGACTAGAGACTAGAGACTAGAGACTAGAGACTAGAGACTAGAGACTAGAGACTAGAGACTAGAGACTAGAGACTAGAGACTAGAGACTAGAGACTAGAGACTAGAGACTAGAGACTAGAGACTAGAGACTAGAGACTAGAGACTAGAGACTAGAGACTAGAGACTAGAGACTAGAGACTAGAGACTAGAGACTAGAGACTAGAGACTAGAGACTAGAGACTAGAGACTAGAGACTAGAGACTAGAGACTAGAGACTAGAGACTAGAGACTAGAGACTAGAGACTAGAGACTAGAGACTAGAGACTAGAGACTAGAGACTAGAGACTAGAGACTAGAGACTAGAGACTAGAGACTAGAGACTAGAGACTAGAGACTAGAGACTAGAGACTAGAGACTAGAAACTAGAGACTAGAGACTAGAGACTAGGGACTAGAGACTAGAGACTAGAGACTAGAGACTAGAGACTAGAGACTAGAGACTAGAGACTAGAGACTAGAGACTAGAGACTAGAGACTAGAGACTAGAGACTAGAGACTAGAGACTAGAGACTAGAGACTAGAGACTAGAGACTAGAGACTAGAGACTAGAGACTAGAGACTAGAGACTAGAGACTAGAGACTAGAGACTAGAGACTAGAGACTAGAGACTAGAGACTAGAGACTAGAGACTAGAGACTAGAGACTAGACACTAGAGACTAGAGACTAGAGACTAGAGACTAGAGACTAGACACTAGAGACTAGAGACTAGAGACAAGATACTAGAGACAAGAGTCAAGAGTGCATAGATGGTGGCGGTTTTTACACTCATTTGATTTCGATCTTGAATATAGAAAAGGGGAGCGAATGGCGCATGTCGATTTCCTTTCAAGAAATACACTGTCAGAAGGAAATAAGTGTGCGGATAAAATAATTGAGAAGCGAATTAATCTTACTGAAGTGACCGACAATTGGTTGGTGTCCGAACAGCAGCGCGATCTTGAAATAATCAATATTTCATCCAAGTTACGCAATAACGAGTTACCGGAAAATTTTAATTAAATCATTTGAATTAAGAAAGGGTATATTGCATAGAAAAATACAGAGGAATGGTAAAACAAGGTGGTTGCCGGTAATTCCAAGGGCGTTTAGGTGGGCAGTGATCAACCACGTACACGAATCTGTTATGCATTTGGGATGGCAAAAAACATTAGATAAGGTATATGGATATTACTGGTTCGAGAATATGACCAAGTATGTACGTTGGTTTGTGGAAAATTGTATCACGTGCAAACTAACAAAACCCCCAAATGGAAAGGTCCAGGCAGAATTGCATGCAATTCCTAAAATAGAGATACCATGGCACACAGTACACATCGACATAACGGGTAAAATGAGTGGCAAAAACGACTTGAAGGAATACGTCATTGTTTTAATAGATGCATTCACCAAGTTTGTTTATTTTTACCACACATTGAATAGAGACACCGAAAGCTGTATTAAAGGCGTGAAATGGGTTGTGACGCTATTTGGATTGCCAACTAGAATAAAAGCGGATTAAGGTCGTTGTTTTGCTAGCTCAGGCTTTCGCAATTTCTGTTCCGCTCAAAAGATTCAGCTGTATTTGATCGCTACCGGAGCGAGTAGGGCAAATAGACAGGTTGAACGCGTGATGAGCACACTTAAGACAATGCTGACAGCAGCTGAAACGAGTCAGAGATCATGGCAGGAGGCATTGGCTGAAGTACAACTGGCCATGAATTATACTACAAATCGAGTCACCAAGTTAAGCGCTTTAGAGCTATTAATAGGAAAAGAAGCTAAGCCTTTTGGTTTATTGTCAATAAACGAAGAAGACAATGATGTAGATAGAGAACAGATTAGAATTCAAGCCAAGGAAAACATGGAAAACAAGTAAGGAAAGCTACAGTCGAGCGCGCGCGACTGTAAGATACCATTTACCCTATTCGAAGAAATAATTCAAAATAAAATAAATGGTATAAAATAAAAAAAAAAGCAATTTACATTAAGAAAAAAAAATCGGCCCGCGAAAGATTCGAACCCAAGAACTCTCACGAACTTTGTAACTTACGAGTCGGACCTCTAACCACTAGACCACACAAGATTACGCCATGCGATCGGCAAATTAGGCTTTTATTGACGCGGGCCCTCTACTGTGTCGATTTAACGTTTTGGTTAGGAATCGCTAGCGCCCATAACTTTGTATGGGGAATTCGAACTCCTATAACTTCTTTGTTATTAAAAAAAAAAATTGAAGAAAGCTACAGTCGAGTGCTCTCGACAGTAAGTTATAATTTACGTTTGGCTGCTAAAAATAATTCTTAATATTAATTACTTTTATTCGAATTAATAACAACGCATCGCATATTTCCGAAATTAAATACACATGCATTGACGCTAATGGCACATGCCGACTGCACGCCGATTGTGCGTGCGCAGTCGGCGCAAGCATTGAAGCCGAGCCTCTGCTCCGTCTCTGCTGCTGTATGCAAAACTTCTCGCGCCTAGGAACAGACCATGTGCTTCAGTGATTTGTTGTGAGAGTTGTCAGCTCTATAACTAAATGTCCACGGTTCGAATCCCAGCGCAGTCTTCTTTTTTTTGTATTGCTTAGAAAAAGTTTTTGTTTTTATTTTTTTTTTTTTTGCATAATATACTTTTCATATTGCGCAAAATTATTAAAAAAAAAAAAAAATTGCCCAGCGCAGGATTCGAACCCGCGACCTCACGCATCAGAAACTTGCGAGCCAACCATCAAGACCACACACAGTTACGCAGTGCGATCGGCAAAAAAAAAAAAAATTGCCCGTTGCTGGATTCGAACCCGCGACCACACGCACCAGAATCTTGCATGCAACCATCTAGACCACACACAGTTACGCGGAGCGATCGGCAAATGAGACTTTTATTGATGCCGGCCTTCTGCTGCGTCAGTTCAACATTCTAGTTGGAATTCTAAGCGCCCACAACATTATATGGGAGATTCAAACTCCTATAACTTCTTTGTTTATTGTCCGATCGGATTGAAATTTATAGGGTAGATCTGTACTATGGTAAGCTACAAGAGTGTTAAAAAAATGTTTTGTTATTTCCCTACTTTTCTTAAAATTCAATAGTTTGGGGGCGGTGGGCGTGGCATCCAAAAGTTGAAAATCAAACATTCTTCGTAATGTTACCAGGCACCTTACTTTCAAATTTGGCGCTTCTAGCTTTTCTAGTTTTCTTTTAAACTATAAAAATGTGTTTTTTAAAGGCGGTGGGCGTGGCATCCAAAATTCTAAAATCCAACTTCCGCATAATGTTGCAAGACAACCCCCTACAAAATTTGGTGCGTTTATCTCTTTTCGTTATTGAATTATTTGGAAAAAATCGAAATACGCATTTATCGATTTGCGGAGGCGGTGGGCGTGGCACATCAAGTTTGAAATAAACTTCTTGTGTGTATTGAGTACACGCACACTCCCACCAAGTCTGGTGCCTCTAGCTCTTTTAATAGCTGAGATCTGTGTGTTCATACAGACGGACAGACGGACAGACGGACAGACGGACAGACAGACGGACATGACCAAATCGACTCGGCTATTGATGCTGATCAAGAATATATATACTTTGTATGGTCTGCCACGCCTCCTTCTGCCTGTTACATACATTTGCACAAAGTTAATATACCATTTTTTACCCATTTTCAATGGGTAAATGGTATAAAAAAAAATTGCCCAGCGCAGGATTCGAGCCCGCGACCTCACGCATCAGAAACTTGCGAGCCAACCATCAAGACCACACACAGTTACGCAGCGCGATCAGCCAAAAAAAAAAAAATTGCCCGTTGCTGGATTCGAACCCGCGACCACACGCACCAGAATCTTGCATGCAACCATCTAGACCACACACAGTTACGCGGAGCGATCGGCAAATGAGACTTTTATTGATGCCGGCCTTCTGCTGCGTCAGTTCAACATTCTAGTTGGAATTCTAAGCGCCCACAACATTATATGGGAGATTCAAACTCCTATAACTTCTTTGTTTATTGTCCGATCGGATTGAAATTTATAGGGTAGATCTGTACTATGGTAAGCTACAAGAGTGTTAAAAAAATGTTTTGTTATTTCCCTACTTTTCTTAAAATTCAATAGTTTAGGGGCGGTGGGCGTGGCATCCAACAGTTGAAAATCAAACATTCTCCGTAATGTTACCAGGCACCTTACTTTCAAATTTGGCGCTTCTAGCTTTTCTAGTTTTCTTTTAAACTATAAAAATGTGTTTTTTAGAGGCGGTGGGCGTGGCATCAAAAATTCTAAAATCCAACTTCTGCATAATGTTTCAAGACAACCCCCTACCAAATTTGGTGCGTTTATTTCTTTTCGTTATTGAATTATTTGGAAAAAATCGAAATACGCATTTATCGATTTGCGGAGGCGGTGGGCGTGGCACATCAAGTTTGAAATAAACTTCTTGTGTGTATTGAATACGCGCACACTCCCACCAAGTCTGGTGCCTCTAGCTCTTTTAATAGCTGAGATCTGTGTGTTTTGTTATTTCCCTACTTTTCTTAAAATGCAATAGTTTGGGGGCGGTGGGCGTGGCATCCAAAAGTTGAAAATCAAACATTCTTCGTAATGTTACCAGGCACCTTACTTTCAAATTTGGCGCATCTAGCTTTTCTAGTTTTCTTTTAAACTATTAAAATGTGTTTTTTAGAGGCGGTGGGCGTGGCATCAAAAATTCTAAAATCCAACTTCTGCATAATGTTGCAAGACACCCTCCTACCAAATTTGGTGCGTTTATTTCTTTTCGTTATTGAATTATTTGGAAAAAATCGAAATACGCATTTATCGATTTGCGGAGGCGGTGGGCGTGGCACATCAAGTTTGAAATAAACTTCTTGTGTGTATTGAATACGCGCACACTCCCACCAAGTCTGGTGCCTCTAGCTCTTTTAATAGCTGAGATCTGTGTGTTCATACAGACGGACAGACGGACAGACAGACGGACATGACCAAATCGACTCGGCTATTGATGCTGATCAAGAATATATATACTTTGTATGGTCTGCCACGCCTCCTTCTGCCTGTTACATACATTTGCACAAAGTTAATATACCATTTTTTACCCATTTTCAATGGGTAAATGGTATAAAAATTGTCAGTTAATGTTTGTGTAAGCGGCTCTGTAAGTTTGTAAATTGTAAGAGAAAATAATGTTATTAAAACCAAGAGATACCATAATTAAAAGAGTCTGGTATGTGACTTGGACATGGGTGATGGATGTAGCACACGAGGACGTGTGATAGGTCAGGAAGGCCGTGTCGCAGTGAAATGTAGCATTCTGGTAATTTGGGAATTCGGGGAATTCCCTGCTTCTGCTTCACTAGCTGATATTGAGCGAAAGCACGGCAGCAGAGGCAGAGACGCTCTGCTGCTGAGTGAGGTTCGATGGTAAGATACCAAGAGTCTTGAGTAAGACAGAGATGGCTGCCTACGCTCGACTTGAGTGAGTTTATGACGTGAGCGCTTTTGCTGAAATAGTCAGTTAAGTTGAGCTTGGGTATTTGAACCGATCGGAACTCGCGGTGCAGCTGCGTCAATCATCAAAAGTATCAACATGGATAACATACCCTTGCCGCCGACCGACATACCCTTGCCGCCGACATATATATTATGTAGTACATAATGTTTTATTAAAGTAGTCTGCATACTTTTTATAGTTTATCTATTCTAAGCCCAGCCAAAGCTAAAATTTAAAATTGTAAATTGCTGCGATTTTTGTGAGTGTTTTTTTTTTAAATAAGAGAATTTTATGATTTTAAATAACTATCGATAATGGGGCTGACTTTCTAGAAGTATCGCAGTTGACTCCATCTGACTATATATAAAGCTATACAGCAGACTTGCAGTTCTCCTGATGCACTTTCACAACTCTCGCACTGGTATAATCTAGAAATTCTGCACACGATTCTTACCCATTTTGTGTGTGTGTGTAGATTTACTCTGGCAGTATATAGCAGACTGACTGGACTTCGCGTCGACTGTGGTGTTATAAAGCAACACGTCGAATCCTTTGCCTGATATCGTCCAAAACTGTTGACTGACTGCCGACTGTATTGGGCGCTAAGATAAGAACCCATCCCTTCTGTTGTGATGATAACTGTGTGATAACTGTTTTTCTAAGTAAACGCGATATGGCCATGGCTTATGGAGTGCATGCCTCGTCCTCGGGTCGCACAGTGCCACCTGTACATGTGTGAAGTCTGAAATTCCTCGGCAAACATAACAATAGTTATTCGGAACAGTTCATAGGCGTGTGTGTGTTTGTGTATGTATCAAGTTTTATCTCTCAATTTGGCGACTTCGCACTTTCTTTTGGCCACATGGTAGAACAGTGAAGATTGCTGAAAAAGAATCTATATAGTTGAGCAAATATTGATATTGTGTTATAGTGATTTACTAAAAAGGTTTTCATTTATGCAATACATTTCAAGTATTTGCTTCAATAAATTAACAAAAATAAGGTGGATTTTTGACATAATTTTCTGAGTTTTATAATAGATTTCAAATAGTTCATTTTTTTTGCAAATAATTTTAAATAAAGGATAAGATAAATGAATTAAGAAATCGTGGAGATTTTGGAATAATTTTCGGAGTTTATGACGAAATAAAAAGTTGTATTTTTTTTTCAATAAATTTAATAAATTAAAAAGATTTTTGAATAATATTCAGTGGTTTTTATATAACATTTTAAATGTTCTTCGATTTTGCAATACATTTCAAATAAAAGTTAAAAAAAACATGTAAGGAAAGCTACAGTCGAGCGCACGCGACTGTAAGATACCATTTACCCTATTCGAAAAAATAATACAAATTAAAACAGATTAAAAACCCTATAGTCACGCGCTTTGAATTAATAAATAAAATACTATATATACAGCAAGAATTTACGCCGCTCGAATTTGCTCCCGATCCGGTGATCGGTACCCAGGGAACACCACGGGGAGGTCATTAATATATTAATGGTGTCAATTTTCCAAAACGGAGATTTGGTGCTCTACAAGTCGACTAGAACTGTTCAAGATCGGTTCCATAGTTCCCCAAGAAAATAATAAATAATAAAATGGTTTAATAAAACCTGCCTTCAATGGCAAAAAAATTTAAAAGTTATAAATTAATATACCCTTTTCGCTCATTTTCAATGCCCGGGTAATTAGCTTACTGTTCATAACTAATTATTATTTGATTACTTAAAATACTTATATATATTAACATATATACATATAAATACCTATCCACCTACTCAAAAAGCTAATCAAGACCTAATCTTACTAATCTCAACACAACCTACTTAAATGAAAAACATATCTTGGGCTGCCTAATCTCTGCTCTCCTCAACACTAACAGATATTCCATTATGATGGCTATGAACTAACTCAAAACTTTTAGCACAAATTCTACTAAAATCTATATTTCAGAACGCTCAATCAATATGTGTGTCCATATTGGTAGTGGACGTTTTCAAATCTATCAAGCTTTTATATCCTTTGCTTATCAAGGAATTGTATATCTCCCTACACCTATTAAAACTTTTTAAGCATAAGTTTAAATCTCCTAGAATAATTGAATTCGACCCTAAACATTCATATTGCCCAAATAGGTCCTCAAATTCTTTTTTAAATGTTGTCGGACAATAATTCGGAATTTTATAAACTATAATAAAACTTATGGCATTATACCTAAATATGCCGAACTCAAAAACTACTGAACCAATCATTTTTCTACCACTTGAACATTGCGAAACTTTACCTACAAGCTCATTTCTAACATATACTAGTATGCCTGTTAAAGGCCTTATTTCTTCAAGACGGACAACAATTGTGAACCCTGGAAATTCAACATTTTCACTCGATATGGATGTCTCCACAAAGCATAATACCGATGACTGAAGCATCAGCCTATCTGATCGAACATCATCAAGATTCAAATTCAGGCTCTGAGTATTATGGAAGATAATGTCTAAGGCGGAACTGTCGACTAAATAATCTTAATGAGTTACCAGTATTTTTTCAATCCGCAATTTCTCCAATTGGTCTTTCACCTTATCATTACTTACTGGTGGTCTAGGGAAACGAAAGTTACAATAATATAAAGACCTAACGCATTAGTTGCTCTACTACAAGCGACGTATAATGCAGCTCTCTGCATTCTGGAATGTGCATGGACTACCACCTTGCTGTTAGTTGCTCCCTGACTTTTGTGAATAGTGATACCTTCAGCAGGTACAATAGGAAACTGCCTACGGTCAATGCTAACTTGCGCGTTATTACTATATTGAAAATTTCTTACAATTTTTATACCAATTACCCATTGAAAATGGGTAAAAAATGGTATATTAACTTTGTGCAAATGTATGTAACAGGCAGAAGGAGGCGTGGCAGACCATACAAAGTATATATATTCTTGATCAGCATCAATAGCCGAGTCGATTTGGTCATGTCCGTCTGTCTGTCCGTCTGTATGAACACACAGATCTCAGCTATTAAAAGAGCTAGAGGCACCAGACTTGGTGGGAGTGTGCGTGTATTCAATACACACAAGAAGTTTATTTAAAACTTGATGTGCCACGCCCACCGCCTCCGCAAATCGATAAATGCGTATTTCGATTTTTTCCAAATAATTCAATAACGAAAAGAGATAAACGCACCAAATTTGGTAGGGGGGTGTCTTGCAACATTATGCGGAAGTTTTTTTTTTTTTTTTTTTTTAACTTTGTTTTGTTTTTATTGGATCTTCTCTTTATGAGCCTAACAATAAGTTTGCAAATCTTAAAATAATAATATATCTAACAGTTTGATTTGAACTGAATAGAGACTACATGGTCCTAATAATTAGCGCTGGATTGGAAGGTCGTTGCGGCGAAGACGAGAACTGCTGGAAACTCGCGTGAGTGCTCTCGCGAGATGATTTGGGTGTACTGATAGCCTGTCGTAGTACTTTGTTGTGATTTTTGCTATCTCTTCTCTGACGAGTGGTATGTGAAGGTCCCTGTGAAGGTTTTCGTTCCGAACGTACCACGGTGCCCCGGTGATGGTTCTGAGAATTTTTGATTGAGTTCGTTGGATTTTATCCACACTGCTGTTACTGGCATTCCCCCACAACTGAGATCCGTACATCCAGATTGGTTTCAAGACGGTGTTATAAAGAAGTACTTTATAGTCCAGGCTAAGGGGCGAGCGGCTATTGATAAGCCAGTGGAGGCTGTTAGCTTTGAGCTTTAAATGTGTTCTTTTGGCTTCAATGTGGCTGCGCCAAGTAAGTCGTCTATCGAGGTGTACGCCAAGATATGTTACTTCGTTTGCTATCGGAACCACAGTGTTATTTAGAATGAGTGGAGGGCAGTCTTGCTTGTTAAGTGTGAACGTTACGTGTTTGCATTTTTGTTCGTTAACTTTGATTCGCCAGTCGGATAGCCATTTCTCCACTGCCACCAGGTGTATAGGTAGTTGCGCCGTTGCTTGCTTGGGGCATCTCGAGCGGCTTAGGATCGCTGTGTCATCAGCAAAAGTGGATGTGGTTAGTTGCCTGCTCGTTGGGATGTCTGCAGTGTAGATAAGGTAAAGTGTTGGTCCAAGCACGCTGCCTTGAGGAACTCCGGCTCTAATGATGTAGTCGTCGGACATGGCAGAATTACATCTTACTGAGAATTTCCTGTTGTAAAGGTATGACTTCAGAAGTTTGTGAGTGTTGGTTGGGAGCATTTCTGTAATTTTGTGCATTAAACCTTCTAACCATACTCTGTCGAATGCTTGTGATACGTCCAGAAATATCGCAGTGCAGTACTCTCTTTGTTCGAATGCATTTCGGATTTCAGATGTTATGCGGTTGACTTGCTCAATGGTTCCGTGTTTTTCTCTAAAACCGAATTGATGAGTCAGGATTTTGTTGTGTGTTCTGAGGTATGGGGTGATATGTGCCAAGAAGCATTTTTCAAAGAGTTTTGATAGACACGTTAGTAAACTAATTGGTCTATATGATGAAGCAATTGTGCGGTCTTTGCCAGGTTTTGGTATCATTATAATGATCGACTTTTTCCATCTCTCTGGAAAGTATCCATGTCTCGTTATTGCATTGAAGAGTTGACAAATAGCTCGAACAGCACAGGAAGGAAGTTCAATAATCATTTTTGGTGATATTAGGTCGCATCCTGGAGATTTTTTTGGGTTGAGTTGTTTGTTTATGATTTTGAGTAACTCATGTGGCCTAAATACAATTGGTTCATACGTAGATGTGTCGATATCTGATGTTGCTGACAGTGAGATCCCGTTTGATGATGTATTGGGCTGAAATACATTTTGAAGATGCTCAGCAAATCTGCCGGCTCTTTCTTCATCACTGCGAGCCCAGTTACCTGTGGATGTCCTTATTGGCATTGCAGATTCGATTGGTGCGCAGAGTGATGAGTGTGCTCTCCAAAGTGGGAACTTGGAGCTCATTGGGGATAACTGCTCTATGTAATATTTTTGGGACCTTTCTTCTTCAAGACGTAATGCAGCTGAGAGCCTCCGTGTAGCGTCTTTTAATCTTTGTTTTGCGGATGGTGATCTGTTGGATTGCCATTCTCGCCGTGAGCGTCGCTTTGCTAGAACAAGCTGCTCTATTTCAGCGTTCGTGTATCTATGGTTGTACGATGTTTTTTGCGTTTGTGGAGTTGACATGCGAGCTGCTGCGACCAAGACGGATTCAAGAGTGTTTGTGGATAAGTCGATATCAGCTTCGTCATTCAAACGTGGATTCAACTCAATATGCGAACTTATATATTTTTTGTACTTAAGCCAATTGGTTTTATTCGTTGTGAGTGTGAGTGGTTTATCCACCGCGACTGGATGTAGATTTAGTTGAAGAAGTACAGGCGAGTGATCAGACGATAGATCTGATAAGGAGTTGGCACTTATCAGATTGCGTGGAATGTTTTTTGTGACTGCAAAATCTATCAGGTCTGGCAATTTCCTCGGATCTGTTGGCCAATATGTAGGTGTTCCTGGTGACACACAGTCTAGTTTGTTGCTAGCTTTTATTATTGCATTGTACAACTGCCTTCCCTTTGGAGTCACAAGTCGAGATCCCCAGTGCGTATGCTTGGCATTAAAGTCTCCTGCTGCTATAAATTGTTCGCTCAGTGAGTTGAAGTAGTCCATGAATTGAGATTCGGATATTGTAAACCGAGGAGGACAGTATACGGCGGCAAGCTTTAAAGAACGGGAATCCATTTGTACATCTATAGATGTAGCTTGCATGAAGTTAGTGGCGAAGCTATTGTGGAAGCAGTGCTTGATTCGATTTCTAATCAGAATCCCAGTGCCTCCATGTGCTTTCCCGTCTGGGTGATTCGTGTTGTAGAAGAAGTAGCCTCTAATTTGGAAATTATATTTATTTGTGAGATGAGTTTCTGCGAGTAGCATTACATCGATATGGTTATTATTAAGAAATTGAGTTAACTCGAGTTTGCGCTGTGAGATGCCGTTGGCGTTCCACAGTGAAATACGGAGTGGAGCCATTGATTACTTAGTATGTTTTTGAGCAACAAGCAGCTCAATCAAAACGTTCTGGTTCCGCATAAGATCTTGCATAGTTGTCTGCATGAATGAAATGAACTCCATCATACTTTGTTGGAGATTACATATCATTGCTTCAATTTTGTTCGTAGACTGTTCTTCTGGTTGACGAGGGGGAACTGATGATCGTGGCTTGGTGGGAGTGGTACTTTTAAGACCCAATTTTAGAGCAGTTGCAAAGCTTGCGGATTTGTCGGTGAACTCAATATTGGTTACAGGTTTAACAGCTCTAGGGGGAAAGACGTCACGCGTAGATTTCATAGGTGGTGTATGTGAGCGAGCAGTGGTCACTCTTTGGTGTGTACGACTTTTCAGATCCTTGTAGACTGGACAGCCCCTGTAATTAGCCGTATGGTTGCCTCCACAGTTTCCACACTTTTTGCTGCTGGGATCCTCTTTATTTTTTGGGCATTTGTGGGAGTCATGAAGGTCTCCACAAGCAACGCATACTGGACGAAGCGTGCAATAAGACCTTGTGTGGCCATATTCCTGACAGTTATTGCACTGCACAGGTCCGTTTCTTTTATGCGGCTCTTCTACCGTAATTCTGCGGTGTAGTAGGAACTTGAGAGTAAAAATTGGATGCACTTCATTTTTTTTCAGGGGCTTGGATTTGGTTTCGGGTTCGAGTTCTACCTTGAAAAGAGGTTGAGGTTTTCTTTCTCTATTCAATATGTTAATAACATTTTTTACGTTAAAACCTTTCTCCTTCAGTGCGCTTGTAACTTCAGCTGGTGTTACTTCCGGCTCAATACCTTTAAGTACTACTTGCTGGCCTTTACTGCTTTTTAATTGGTACGTGTAGAAGTTTTTATTATTGTCGTTTAAATACTTCGACAATATTCTGTAGTTTACTTCCGTGTTAGTTTGAACTTTTGTTTCGTGAATATTTCCTTTTATTAATGGAATTATGTGGAAATTATCTGGTCCTATTAAATTCAGTATCGAGTTTACGAGAGCATTCGAACTTTTCTCTCGAATGTAAATCGGCGGAGGTTTGGGCTTTTTGTTGTCCCCTACGATGTCTTCAGAAGGTATATCGTCGGATTTATCAGCCAAAATAGCGAATCTGTTTGCTTCTATGGGCTTCTCTGTTGTAGACTGTTTTGAGGTGCCTCGAGTTATTTTAGCAGAATTACCAAGTCTAGAGTTCTGCGGGCTAAGCTTACGTTTTATTTGTATGTAGCGATCCATACCAGTCTGTACGGCCGAACGTTGTTTTGAAGAGAGCGCGCTGGTGTCAGGTGCTGCATTATTTGCTTGCCCAGCAGATTCTCTTGTTACGGTAGATGGTATTGCGCGGGCAGTCGATACCATTGTAGTTGTTGTGATAGTTGCCGTTACAGTTGCTAATGACGTCACTGTACTGGTAACCGTGGCTGAGCAGGTTGGCATGAGGGAAGGGTATGGGGTTTTATCCATCGAGAGCGCTGGAGAGCAAGAGCGCGCCCTGCCTAGCGATGCTGGATTGAGTTCGTTACTCGGGCTTGGGGTTATTGACCGCGTTTGGTTTGGTTTTGTTGGGTTTGCTGTCGCGTTGTCTTGCATTGACACGATTGAGTGGTATGCGTTGTTACGTTGCATAGAGAGCCGACGCTCATCTTGCTGACGTTGGAGCACCGTATGAGTGTCAAATTCACTCATAGCTTAATGTTTTAAGTTTTTTTTTTCTTGTTATTGCGCACAAAAAGTACGAAGTTCATCGCACTAAGCGTCTTTTCGCCTACTGTGTATTGTTTTTTTAGAGCTTGCGCTGCACTATGCTTTGTTTTTATTTAATTTTCGTTGCGGAAGTTGGATTTCAGAATTTTGGATGCCACGCCCACCGCCTCTAAAAAACACATTTTTAAAGATTAAAAGAAAACTCGAAAAGCTAGAAGCGCCAAATTTGAAAGTAAGGTGCCTGGTAACATTACGAAGAATGTTTGATTTTCAACTTTTGGATGCCACGCCCACCGCCCCCAAACTATTGAATTTTAAGAAAAGTTGGGAAATAACAAAACATTTTTTTAACACTCTTGTAGCTTACCATAGTACAGATCTACCCTATAAATTTCAATCCGATCGGACAATAAACAAAGAAGTTATAGGAGTTTGAATCTCCCATATAAAGTTGTGGGCGCTTAGAATTCCAACTAGAATGTTGAACTGACGCAGCAGAAGGCCGGCATCAATAAAAGTCTCATTTGCCGATCGCTCCGCGTAACTGTGTGTGGTCTAGATGGTTGCATGCAAGATTCTGGCGCAAGTTTCTGATGCGTGAGGTCGCGGGTTCGAATCCTGCGCTGGACAATTCGTATTTTTATACCATTTACCCATTGAAAATGGGTAAAAAATGGTATATTAACTTTGTGCAAATGTATGTAACAGGCAGAAGGAGGCGTGACCATACAAAGTATATATATTCTTGATCAGCATCAATAGCCGAGTCGATTTGGTCATGTCCGTCTGTCTGTCCGTCTGTATGAACACACAGATCTCAGCTATTAAAAGAGCTAGAGTCACCAGACTTGGTAAGAGTGTGCGTGTATTCAATACACATAAGAAGTTTATTTCAAACTTGATGTGCCACGCCCACCGCCTCCGCAAATCGATAAATGCGTATTTTGATTTTTTCCAAATAATTCAATAACGAAAAGAGATAAACGCACCAAATTTGGTAGGGGGTTGTCTTGCAACATTATGCAGAAGTTGGATTTTAGAATTTTGGATGCCACGCCCACCGCCTCTAAAAAACACATTTTTATAGTTTAAAAGAAAACTAGAAAAGCTAGAAGCGCCAAATTTGAAAGTAAGGTGCCTGGTAACATTACGGAGAATGTTTGATTTTCAACTTTTGGATGCCACGCCCACCGCCCCCACACTATTGAATTTTAAGAAAAGTAGGGAAATAACAAAACATTTTTTTTAACACTCTTGTAGCTTACCATAGTACAGATCTACCCTATACCCTATCAATTCGATCGGACAATAAACACAGAAGTTATAGGCACTAGAAGTTTCGCTCACAGCAGTAGAGGCCCGACGCCGACGCCGACTGCGCACGCCGACTGCGCACGCACAGTCGTCGTGTAGTCAGTGTGCAGTCGGCATGTGCCATTAGCGTCAATGCATGTGAATTTGTCTTCGAAAATATGCGATGCGTTGTTATTCGCCGAATAAAAGTAATTAATATTAAGAATTAGTTTTTAACAGCGAAAGGTAAATGGTATCTTACTGTCGAGTGCACTCGACTGTAGCTGTCCTTACTTGTTTTTTAATAATTTTGCGCTATATGAAAAGTATATTATGCAAAAAAAATAAGAAAAACCAAAAACTTTTTCTAAGCAATACAAAAAAAAGAAGACTGCGCTGGGATTCGAACCGGGGACATTTAGTTATAGAGGTGACAACTCTCACAACAATCCACTGAAGCACATGGTCTGTTCCTAGGCGCGAGAAGTTTTGCATACAGCAGCAGAGACGGAGCAGAGGCTCGGCTTCAATGCTTGCGCCGACTGCGCACGCACAATCGGCGTGCAGTCGGCATGTGCCATTAGCGTCAATGCATGTGTATTTAATTTCCGAAATATGCGATGCGTTGTTATTAATTCGAATAAAAGTAATTAATATTAAGAATTATTTTTAGCAGCCAAAGGTAAATTATAACTTACTGTCGAGTGCACTCGACTGTAGCTTTCTTACATTTTTTTTTTTAATAACAAAGAAGTTATAGGAGTTCGAATTCCCCATACAAAGCTATGGGCTCTAGCGATTCCTAACCAAAACGTTAAATCGACGCAGTAGAGGGCCCGCGTCAATAAAAGCCTAATTTGCCGATCGCATGGCGTAAACTTGTGTGGTCTAGTGGTTAGAGGTCCGACTCGTAAGTTACAAAGTTCGTGAGAGTTCTTGGGTTCGAATCTGGTTGGGGCGATTTTTTTTTCTTAATGTAAATTGCTTTTTTTTTTATTTTTATACCATTTATTTTATTTTGTATTATTTCTTCGAATAGGGTAAATGGTATCTTACAGTCGCGCGCGCTCGACTGTAGCTTTCCTTACTTGTTTGAATTGGAGTCCATGAAGTTTCTGTACTATGCATACATTTTGAACACGCAAGAACTCCTACACTTTCTTCGGAAAATTGCATCCATAGAACATTGGGACTGTTGGATGCATCGAAATCTATCTGCATAAGTATACCTGATGCTCCGTTTACTAAACCATCTCCGGTATCTACATTAACCGTCATCATGTACTTGGCAGTAGTTTTAAGGATCAGGGACATGCAAAGTCCCTGTGTAGCAGACGTTTTAAACCCCTTTACTTCTTCTAAAATCCTTTGCTTTCTAGCCGAATCTAAATGGCCAGCTTAAATAAAATCCTGAGCGGTAGAAAAAAATTGCTCCGTAGAAATTGAATTAAGTTTCAGTGTGTTGAAAGCGTCTACCTCTTTGTTCTGATGGTTCGCAAACTCTTGATCGGAAAAGGCTAATATCATCGGCTGTCATGCAACCCGATGCCATATTATTTAAAGCAGATGCAAATAGTTGGTCATCCCGCTGACGCATTATCTCTGTGAGCTCGAAATACTTAAAAAGATCCCAGAGATAACTACCAAATATTTCATGATAGGGATCGCTGAAGCTTGGATCAAAGATTCAACCACCACCTACTGGCTGTAACTATCTTAGATCACCGAAAACGATGAAACACCAACACCAACACCACCAAATGGATTAGTATTTTTGAAAATCTGCTTTAATCAGGAGTCTAGATAAGCAAACATAAGAGAACTAACCATTGATATTTCATCAATAATAATAACTTTAAGGTTTATCAACCTTGAATGCAAAGTATTAACTAAGTCATGACTTAAGGCCCTTAAGGGCGATGCACGGGATTGGTTAATAGGAAGTGAAAACATAGAACGCAGAGTTAAACCACTAATTCCAAATGCTGCTTTTCCTGTTGGGGCGCAAAGAAGGATTTTTATATACGTGGGGTCACTTATACATAACGGACAACGCCTGAAAGATTGCTGAAATTAATCGGCTCTTTCCGACTCCTGCACCATTACCCACGAATTCATGATATATTGAATTGTTTTTGGCATTGTGCAAAACATGTGTAAAATACAACTTCTGCTTTAAATTAAGGGATCTAACAATGTTTGCTAAGTCTTCTAAGTCATTATTGTCATTATTACCATTCACATTTAAAACATTCAAATTAGGATCTGTGTTGACCTAATGAGCTTTTTCATTAGCTATGTATGCACATATGTAAGATGGAGTAGGAGCGGTCAGCTGTTCTTATTATACCAGCAGGGCTACACAACCGATGTGTGATCGGATGCAGCGACGCGATGTGGCAACCCAGCTGTTCATCGATAACAAGTGAAGACAAGAGTTGAGCGGTAGTTGAATGCAGTCGACGTCGGAGTCAGTTGTTGTGATCTTAAAAGTTGTTGTCACCTTAAAAGTTGTTCAGTTGTCGCAGTGCCGAATGTTGTGACTATTACATCTAATCAATTATCCTTATACTTAATCTATCAATTATCAATAAACATTCCTTACATGGGGGCTCGTCCGTGCCAAAAGACAACCAGCAAACAAAAATAAACGTGTGTGCATGAGTGGAAAAAAAGAAAAAACAAAAAACGCCGGCGCGCATCAGCAGAAGCGTTGCAAGCAGCAAATCGAACATTCCAGAAGAAGCTAAAGCAGAAACAGCAGCAGTGAAAAAGAGACAGCTATACAACATCCGATCGTCGCAGCAAGCACAACACGTGGTACAGCAAAAAGAAGCTTCGAGAAAAGTAAATAGTTGCTCCAGCAGAGAAACCAAAAAGGAGAACACAATGAATAACGCCGAACAGTTAAAAGTTGAAAACTATAAGGCGGATGGCAATAGTGAAATGTTGCAGCAGATAATTCAGTTATTGACTCTCAAAATTAAAGCTGATGAAGTGAGTCAAAACGAATTTAAAGCCAATGCCGAAACCTTTGCGAAAGTTATTCCTGAATTAACTGGAAAGAATATTCCTGTGAAAAAGTGGTTTGAAAACTTCGAACTGAATGCAGACGCATACGGGCTGAACGAAAAACAAAAATATGTTCAGGCGCGAGCAAAGATGACCCAAACAGCAGCCTTGCTCCTGGAATGTACGCCAGTTTTTGAGTATCAATCCTTTCGAGAACTGATGGAAAGTGAATTTGAACGCCACTACGTATGCAGCGCGGATGTACATCAACAGCTGGGTGAACGAAAGAAGCGTAAAGGAGAAGAATTCCATGACTACGTGCTGGAGATGAAGAAGATTGGCATGCTAGGTGCAGTCGATACCAAGTCAATCATTCGATCCATCGTTAAAGGGCTGAATATATCAGGAGATTTCAAATACAACTTGTACAGCTGCCAAAATTACAAGGATCTGCAGGAGCAATTTGAAATTTACGCCACTATGTCTGAGGGAGAAGCCAAGAATAAAGTTGAATCCAGAATTAAAACGCAGTCAGCAGCCCAACCGAGTCAACAGCAGAGAAAGAAGAACCATTGCTACAACTGTGGATCTACAGACCATATACGCAGGAATTGTGGAGAGGCCACAAAATGTTTCCGGTGCAACCAGACAGGTCACATATCTCGAAATTGTTCTGCAGCAGCCGCATCAATTGAAGTTGTTTATCAGGAAAGCCGTCTTAAGAAGATAAAGTTGAATGGGGTAGAATTGATGTGCCTTGTGGACACTGGAGCAGACGTTACTATTATGAAGCAGAGCGTCGCTGGAAGGATTGAAGGCGTAGATATACAGAAGGGATCATCATGTCGTTATTGCAGATTCAGAAATGCATTCGGATGTATTGCTGGGATACGACTTCACCAGTAAATTTGCATTTACGTCTACAGCCGGAGGATATAAGTTTTCTCCTCTTGCAGAGGGGAAACTTATATGGAACCTAATCAGATAGGTATATTCAATGTAATTGAAACCGAGACTGATTTGGATGTTTCCCCGCAGTTTAAGTTAGCAGTCAGCGCACTCGTAGAAAAATATAAGCCAGGTGAATCTACAGCGGAATGTCCAGTAAAGTTGAAAATTGTGCCAGATGGTGAAATTATTCCATTTCATCACCCACCAAGCCGGGCACCAATCACTGAAGTAGAAGCAGTACAGGAGCAGATAAATGAATGGCTAGAAGCAGGCATTATACAACCATCCACATCAAACTTCTCAAGTCGTCTCGTGGTGGTGAAGAAAAAGGATGGGTCTTACCGAATTTGCGTCGATTTTCGAAAGCTGAACTCTATGGTTTTGAAAGATTGTTTTCCGGTTCCCGTAATCGATGATGTATTGGAAAAGCTGCAGTCGTCAAGATTCTTCACAGTTATGGATTTGGAAAATGGATTTTTCCATGTGCCTATCGAAGATGCCAGTAAGAAGTATACCGCATTCGTAACTAAGGATGGTCTTTACGAATTTAATAGAGCGCCATTTGGATTCTGCAACTCACCAGCTGCGTTTATACGTTTTATAAACTACGTATTCAGAAGCCTCGTATACGACGACTACATGCAGATTTATATGGATGACATAATAATTTATGCTGACACCCCAGAAGAATGTATCCATAAGATGAAGACCGTTTTACACCAAGCTGCTATGTACGGACTGAAGATAAAGTGGAAGAAGTGTCAATTCCTAAAGGAGAAAATAAGCTTTTTGGGTCATCAAGTTGGAAAGGGTCAAATCTGGCCAGGTCAGGAGAAAACGCAAGCAGTAAAGCAGTTCGCCACTCCGAAGAATGTCAAAGATGTACAAGCGTTTCTCGGACTAACAGGGTTTTTTCGAAAATTTATCAAAGGATATGCACAAAAACACGCCCGTTGACAAACTTATTAAAGAAGGATGCAGTTTTTGAAATCCAGGCAGCAGAAAAGCAGGCAATCCAGCAGCTTAAAGACGCACTATGCAGCGAACCAGTTCTGAGACTCTACAGCAAGGAGGCATATACAGAGCTTCACACAGATGCATCAAAGGATGGTTTTGGCGCCGCCCTGCTACAAGATTTTGAGGGTCAGATGCATCCCGTTGGTTACTGGAGTAAAAAGACGTCTCCGAGCGACAATAAGCGGCATAGCTACATTCTGGAGGTCAAGGCAGCGTATTTAGCAGTCAAGAAGTTCCGCAATTATTTGCTTGGCATACGATTCGTATTGGTCAGCATTTATCCAAACTGTAAAAAAGAGAGATGTCCCTAGAGAAGTCGCACAATGGATATTGAATTTGCAGGATTTCGAATATGATGTGCAGCATAGACCAGGAGACAGAATGCGGCATGTAGATTTCTTCAGTCGCTATCCGCTGGGAATCTATTTGGTAGGCTCAGAAGTATCAGCACGATTGAAGTTGGCGCAGCAGGCAGATTCGTTTATCAAAGTCATCAAAGAAATACTAAAAGAACGCTCATACGATGAATTTCTAATAAAAGGCGATGTTGTTTATAAAAGGATCGAGGGCAATGAAATGTTGGTTGTCCCTAAAGCCATGGAACGTGAGATCATTGTCGAAGCTCATAATGTAGGTCACTTCGCTGTGCAGAAGACGATGCATAACGTGCAGCAGCAGTTCTGGATGCCTCATATGGAGAGAAAAGTCGCACAAGTGGTCAACAACTGTATAAGATGCATCATTAATAACAAAAAGCTGGGCAAATTGGAAGGTCACTTATTTCCAATTGACAAAGGAGAGCAGCCGCTACAGACTTTGCATATAGATCACCTTGGACCTATGGACGCAACGACAAAGCAGTACAAGTACATACTTGCGATGGTTGACGGATTTTCTAAATTCGTTTGGCTGTTTTCAACGAAGTCTACTGGCGCTGATGAAGTTGTACATAAGTTGGAAGAATGGTCAGCTGTCTTTGGATATCCATGTCGTATAGTAAGTGATAAGGGATCGGCGTTCACATCAAATATATTTATGGAGTACGTTGCTAAGAATGGAATCGAACAAGTGCTGACAACAACCGGAGTAGCAAGAGGCAACGGGCAGGTGGAGCGTGTCAGTCGATGCATACTGTCAATTATATCCAAGCTATCAGAAGAAAATTCAGCGAAATGGTACAGAGTGGTACCTCAAGTGCAGCGCGCAATAAATTCACATGTTCACAGCTCTACAAAGAAGTCACCGTTTGAAATAATGTTTGGAATCAAAATGCAGAACAAATGCAGCAATAAACTTACAACATTGTTGGAACAGGAGATGATCGGAGAGTTTGACAGGGTGAGGCAAAAGATTCGTCAAGAGGCAAGAGAACAGATTCAACAGGCACAGGCAGTCTACAAGAAGAATTTCGATAGGAAGAGCAAGAGCGACTACGGATACAAGGAAGGCGACCTTGTGGCTATAAAGCGAACGCAGTTTATACCTGGTAAAAAGTTGGCCAGCACTTTCCTGGGGCCATACGAAATAACGACGTTAGAAAGGTTGCTAATGCTGAGGGGCCGAGTACTACATCTACAAGTTCTGATAATATGAAGATCTGGAGATATGTCGACGAAAATGAGGATTTGTTGTCATCTGAGACAGATGCCGAGGATCAGAATGGCCGAGTGTAAGATTGAGTAGGAGCGGTCAGCTGTGCTTATTATACCAGCAGGGCTACACAACCGATGTGTGATCGGAAGCAGCGACGCGATGTGGCAACCCAGCTGTTCATCGATAACAAGTGAAGACAAGAGTTGAGCGGTAGTTGAATGCAGTCGACGTCGGAGTCAGTTGTTGTGATCTTAAAAGTTGTTGTCACCTTAAAAGTTGTTCAGTTGTCGCAGTGCCGAATGTTGTGACTATTACATCTAATCAATTATCCTTATACTTAATCTACCAATTATCAATAAACATTCCTTACACATATGTACAAATAAGCACCCGCTGAAGAATATTTTAATTCTTTTTTTTGGCCACACAGGGCAATATTAACAATATTTAGTTTTTGATTTATATGCTAGGCATGCAGGCACGACGTTGCCTGTGCAGATCATTGAAACAAAATTTTTTTATTTTCCGAATACGCTCTCGACTGTAAGGCGAATAGAAAGCGAACTAAAAACTGATAAAACCTCTGCACGCAGGCAGAAGGCAAAAGCTAAGCAAAGGTAAATAGAGAGAGAGGATGCATAACCCAACATACTCCCCCCGTTGGAAGGCAGGGGCTTTCAACAGCATCTTGTTTCGGCAGCACACAAAGTTTCCGAATAGCTCTCTTAATAGTTCCGGTCGCTGTCTTTAGAATAGCAACTCGAACCACTTTATCCGCTGCAGGTATAAGCTCCACTATTCGCGCCAATGGCCACTTGAGAGGAGGCAGGTTCTCACCTTTAACCAACACGACATCGTTGACATTAAGGCCAGGTTGGGGAGTGCGCCACTTGACACGCTGCTGCAAAATTGAAAGGTATTCTTCGCGCCATCGAGCCCAGAAAACCTGTTGATAATAAGCTATTCGCTGATAGCGATCCAAACGATTAAGATTTAATCCAGTGACATCAGGCTCAGGAAACAGAACCAGAGGTGCAGTACCAAGAAAATGAGCAGGAGTCAGCCCCTCAAGATCTGCAGGGCTTTCTGAAAGAGGCACCAAAGGTCTTGAATTGATTATTGCAGCAATGTGGCAGAAGAGCTTAGGCTGAATAGTGGGGCCTGCCAAGACCACATCGTTCAACGAGTAACCAGTGGATGAGTTCGCCGAGCCATCAAAAACCACACGGAGCTTGGTCGTAGTGCTTTGTTCCTTCAGCACACAGTGGTGGGGCAAAAAATATCTGCAAAGCTCTAGCGAATCTTTCTTCACAGGAGATTTGTCCTGTGAAGAAGGCGAACCGAATATTCACCAGTAGGTAGCCGATAGAAATTGGCAACAAAATGAGCTTCACACTGACGCTCCTCTTCGATGCCAGACGAAAAGGTATCGCCATGGGTCTCCACTTCCCAAAACCGACGCACAAGTTCGTCCAATCGCATATCGAACGGCTTTTCGTCATCGGATGGTATTTGAACAACTAAAGCTGTAGATCGTTTTGAATCATTGCCTCCGCCTGTGACAATCCATCCAAGACGAGTCTTTTGAAGCAATGGCAGACCTGCACCAAGCTTGATCTGCCCAACGCATAACAGGTCAAAGAAAAGACAGGCTCCGATGAGTAAAACCACTTTCTGCGCTTTATAAAATTCAGGATCGGCTAGCTTAATATTGGCTGGGATTCTCCATCCTTCTGAACACACAGTCAAATTGGGTTGATTGTCCGTTGGTAGGAGCAACTAAAGCAGAGATGCTGACAGAATAATCTGAAGCAAGAGATTTGAGATTAATGCTTACAGAAAATTCGTCGGATACAAATCTGGAATCACCAATTCCAGCAACAGCTGCTGTTGACCTTTGCCGTGGCAATTGTAACTGGTGTGCCAAACGAGACGTAACAATGTGCAACTGTGATCCACAGTCGAGCAGTGCACGGCAAGGAATCCAAGCACCAGATCGATTTTTATACCATTTAACCATTAAAAATGGGTAAAAAATGGTATATTAACTTTGTGCAAATGTATGTAACAGGCAGAAGGAGGCGTGGCAGACCATACAAAGTATATATATTCTTGATCAGCATCAATAGCCGAGTCGATTTGGTCATGTCCGTCTGTCTTTCCGTCTGTCCGTCTGTATGAACACACATATCTCAGCTATTAAAAGAGCTAGAGGCACCAGACTTGGTGGGAGTGTGCGTGTATTGAATACGCAGATCGAGTTTATTTCAAACTTGAAGTGCCACGCCCACCGCCTCCGCAAATCGATAAATGCGTATTTCGATTTTTTCCAAATAATTCAATAACGAAAAGAGATAAACGCAGCAAATTTGGTAGGAGGGTGTCTTGCAATATTATGCAGAAGTTGGATTTTAGACTTTTGGATGCCACGCCCACCGCCTCTATAAAACATATTTTTATAGTTTAAAAGAACAGTAGGAAAGCTAGAAGCACCAAAGTTTATAGTAAGGTGCCTGGTAACATTACGGAGAATGCGGATTTTAAGTTTTTGGAAGCCACGCTTACCGCCCCCAAATTATTGAATTTAAAGAAAAGTAGGGAAATAACAAAACATTTTTTTAACACTCTTGTACCATACCATAGTACAGATCTACCCTATAAATTTCAATCCGATCGGACAATAAACAAATAAGTTATAGGAGAATCTCCCATATAAAGTTGTGGGCGTTTAGAATTCCAACTAAAATGTTGAACTGTCGCAGCAGACGGCCGGCATTAATAAAAGTCTCATTTGCCGATTGCACTGCGTAACTGTGTGTGGTCTAGATGGTTGGCTCGCAAGATTCTGGCGCAAGTTTCTGATGCGTGAGGTCGCGGGTTCGAATCCTGCGCTGGACAATTCGTATTTTTATACCATTTACCCATTGAAAATGGGTAAAAAATGGTATATTAACTTTGTGCAAATGTATGTAACAGGCAGAAGGAGGCGTGACCATACAAAGTATATATATTCTTGATCAGCATCAATAGCCGAGTCGATTTGGTCATGTCCGTCTGTCTGTCCGTCTGTATGAACACACAGATCTCAGCTATTAAAAGAGCTAGAGGCACCAGACTTGGTGGAAGTGTGCGTGTATTCAATACACACAAGAAGTTTATTTCAAACTTGATGTGCCACGCCCACCGCCTCCGCAAATCGATAAATGCGTATTTCGATTTTTTCCAAATAATTCAATAACGAAAACAAATAAACGCACCAAATTTGGTAGGGGGTTGTCTTGCAACATTATGCAGAAGTTGGATTTTAGACTTTTGGATGCCACGCCCACCGCCTCTAAAAACACACATTTTTATAAAGAAAAAACAGAAAAAAAAGCTAGAAGCGCCAAATTTGAAAGTAAGGTGCCTGGTAACATTACGGAGAATGTTTGATTTTCAACTTTTGGATGCCACGCCCACCGCCCCCAAACTATTGCATTAGCATTTTAGAATTTTGGATGCCACGTCCACCGCCTCTAGAAAAAACACATTTTTATAGTTTAAAAGAAAACTAGAAAAGCTAGATGCGCCAAATTTGGAAGTAAGGTGCCTGGTAACATTACGGAGAATGATTGATTTTCAACTTTTGGATGCCACGCCCACCGCCCCCAAACTATTGCATTTTAAGAAAAGTAGGGAAATAACAAAACATTGTTTTTGCACTCTTGTCCGATCGGACAATAAACAAAGAAGTTATAGGAGTTTGAATCTCCCATATAAAGTTGTGGGCGCTTAGAATTCCAACTAAAATGTTGAACTGACGCAGCAGAAGGCCGGCATCAATAAAAGTCTCATTTGCCGATCGCTCTGCGTAACTGTGTGTGGTCTAGATGGTTGCATGCAAGATTCTGGTGCGTGTGGTCGCGGGTTCAAATCCAATTTTTTTTATACCATTTACCCATTGGAAATGGGTAAAAAATGGTATATTAACTTTGTGCAAATGTATGTAACAGGCAGAAGGAGGCGTGGCAGACCATACAAAGTATATATATTCTTGATCAGCATCAATAGCCGAGTCGATTTGGTCATGTCCGTCTGTCTGTCCGTCTGTATGAACACACAGATCTCAGCTATTAAAAGAGCTAGAGGCACCAGACTTGGTGGGAGTGTGCGTGTATTCAATACACACAAGAAGTTTATTTCAAACTTGATGTGCCACGCCCACCGCCTCCGCAAATCGATAAATGCGTATTTCGATTTTTTCCAAATAATTCAATAACGAAAACAAATAAACGCACCAAATTTGGTAGGAGGGTGTCTTGCAACATTATGCAGAAGTTGGATTTTAGACTTTTGGATGCCACGCCCACCGCCTCTATAAAACATATTTTTATAGTTTAAAAGAACAGTAGGAAAGCTAGAAGCACCAAAGTTTATAGTAAGGTGCCTGGTAACATTACGGAGAATGCGGATTTTAAGTTTTTGGAAGCCACGCTTACCGCCCCCAAATTATTGAATTTAAAGAAAAGTAGGGAAATAACAAAACATTTTTTTAACACTCTTGTACCATACCATAGTACAGATCTACCCTATAAATTTCAATCCGATCGGACAATAAACAAATAAGTTATAGGAGAATCTCCCATATAAAGTTGTGGGCGTTTAGAATTCCAACTAAAATGTTGAACTGTCGCAGCAGACGGCCGGCATTAATAAAAGTCTCATTTGCCGATTGCACTGCGTAACTGTGTGTGGTCTAGATGGTTGGCTCGCAAGATTCTGGCGCAAGTTTCTGATGCGTGAGGTCGCGGGTTCGAATCCTGCGCTGGACAATTCGTATTTTTATACCATTTACCCATTGAAAATGGGTAAAAAATGGTATATTAACTTTGTGCAAATGTATGTAACAGGCAGAAGGAGGCGTGACCATACAAAGTATATATATTCTTGATCAGCATCAATAGCCGAGTCGATTTGGTCATGTCCGTCTGTCTGTCCGTCTGTATGAACACACAGATCTCAGCTATTAAAAGAGCTAGAGGCACCAGACTTGGTGGAAGTGTGCGTGTATTCAATACACACAAGAAGTTTATTTCAAACTTGATGTGCCACGCCCACCGCCTCCGCAAATCGATAAATGCGTATTTCGATTTTTTCCAAATAATTCAATAACGAAAACAAATAAACGCACCAAATTTGGTAGGGGGTTGTCTTGCAACATTATGCAGAAGTTGGATTTTAGACTTTTGGATGCCACGCCCACCGCCTCTAAAAAACACATTTTTATAGTTTAAAAGAAAACTAGAAAAGCTAGAAGCGCCAAATTTGAAAGTAAGGTGCCTGGTAACATTACGGATAATGTTTGATTTTTAACTTTTGGATGCCACGCCCACCGCCCCCACACTATTGCATTTTAAGAAAAGTAGGGAAATAACAAAACATTTTTTTTAACACTCTTGTAGCTTACCATAGTACAGATCTACCCTATAAATTTCAATCCGATCGGACAATAAACACAGAAGTTATAGGCACGAGAAGTTTCGCTCACAGCAGTAGAGGCCCGACGCCGACGCCGACGCCGACTGCGCACGCCGACTGCGCACGCACAGTCGTCGTGTAGTCAGTGTGCAGTCGGCATGTGCCATTAGCGTCAATGCATGTGAATTTGTCCTCGAAAATATGCGATGCGTTGTTATTCGCCGAATAAAAGTAATTAATATTAAGAATTAGTTTTTAACAGCGAAAGGTAAATGGTATCTTACTGTCGAGTGCACCCGACTGTAGCTTTCTTCACTTGTTTTTTTTTTTTTTTTTATGCCGATCGAACTGCGTAACTGTGTGTGGTCTTGATGGTTGGCTCGCAAGTTTCTGATGCGTGAGGTCGCGGGTTCGAATACTGGACAATTTTTTTTTTTTTTTTAATAATTTTGCGCTATACTGAAAAATATAGTATGATATTTTTAATCAAATTGACGAACATGGAAGATGCACAAAAATAAGAAAAACGAAAAGCTTGTTCTAAGCAATACAAAAAAAAGAAGCCTGTGCTGGGATTCGAACCGGGGACATTTAGTTATAGAGCTGACAGCTCTCACAACAAACTACCAACCAAACGAGACACATTGTCTGTTTCTGCTAAATACATATGTACTATGTATGTGTTTATGTATAGAAATTATAGGCGCGAGAAGTTTTGCATACAGCAGCAGAGACGGAGCAGAGGCTCGGCGTCAATGCTTGCGCCGACTGCGCCCGCTTAATCGGCGTGCAGTCAGCGTGCAGTCGGCCTGTGCCATTAGCGTCAAATTGACGCCGTCAATGCATGTGTATTATGTTATTTTAAGCGTTGTATTAGTTCGGCGAATAAAATTAATTAATATTAAAAATTTTTTTTAACAGCCAAAGGTAAATGGTATCTTACTGTCGAGTTCACTCGACTGTAGCTTTCTTCGCTTGTTTTTTAATAATTTTGGGCTATACTGAAAAATATAGTATGATATTTTTAATCAAATTGGCGAACATGGAAGATGCAAAAAAAAATAAGAAAAACGAAAAACTTGTTCTAAGCAATACAAAAAAAAAGAAGCCTGCGCTGGGATTCGAACCGGGGACATTTAGTTTAAGAGCTGAAAACTCTCACATCAAACCACAAATCAAAAGAGGCACATTGTCTATTTCTGCTAAATACATATGTATGTATGTAAATTATAGGTGCGAGAAGTTTTGCATACAGCAGAATACTGCGCACGCACAATCGGCGTGCAGTCAGCGTGCAGTCGGCCTGTGCCATTAGCGTTAATGCATGTGTATTATTTGACTTCGAAAATTTGCGAATCGTTGTATTAGTTCGGCGAATAAAAGTAATTAATATTTAGAATTTTTTTTAACAGCCAAAGGTAAATGGTATCTTACTGTCGAGTGCACTGGACTTTCTTCACTTGTTTTAATTTACAATTGCTGTTGGCAGGAACACAGCATCAGACACAGAATTCTGAGCGATCAGAGAAGTAGAGGTAGTAATGTTTACTGGCTGGCTGCTAGAAGAAGGCTGATTTGTTGAATTTTCCGTTTCTGATGTAGGATTCTGATTTAAATGCGATGTGGGCTGCGATTCAAAATGGAGCAGGCTATGATGTTTTCCTCCACATGTTCGACAAGATCCGGCCTTGCAGTTGCGCATTTGATGCCCTGGCTTCAAACAGTTGATGCATAATGTCAGCCTCTTAGCATCTCGAAGGCGAAATTGTGGAGTTAAACTCAAGAATTGGTTACAACTGTATATAAAATGGCCACCCCCATAGCAGCACACGCAGGCCGCAGGTTGTGCTCTTGCAGTGAGGAACGAGCTCCGATTGTGGCTAGGTTTACGATTTGCAACCACCTGGTTAAATGCTTCTGCCGAATGTTCCAAATTTTCCAAACGTTGACAGCGTTTCTCCAGAAAATCGATGAACTGTTTGACAGTTGGTATCCTAACAGCTGTACTAGATTCCTCCCACGCTGTTCGCGATGCAATATCGAGCTTCTGCAATATGCTATGGGCGATTATACAGTCAGAGATTTGTTCCGAGCTGCATATGGATTGCAGAGCACTCAAGTTAGCAACAAATGTATCCGACAAGCATCGTAGCTTCACAGCTGACACTACCTCTACCTTCTGAATACCGAAGATTGTGCTGATGTGTGCCTGAAAGATAAGACGCTTGTTATTATACCGCTTGTCTAATATATCTAATGCGACGGCATAATTATCCGCTGATATTTCGAAAGCTCTGATGGCATCCAACGCAGAGCCTTTGAGGCACGATTTTAAATGCTGCAGCTTCGCAATTGGAGACAAATCGGGATCCTTGTCGATGGCGGTGGAAAACATAGTGAAGAAATCGGCATACTCCACGAAGCCGCCACTAAACTCCGGCAACTTCAATTCTGGCAAATTGGCTCTCCTTAGAGCTTGAACTGACAATACATCCATAGACATTTCAGGCCGTAATGTTGAACACCGAACACCAGCGAAGTTACGTCTTCGTATTTCCTGATGGACGACCGCCTTTAATGACAGAACCAATTCTTCAAACTCATCTCGTTTTGGGCTGCCAATTTCGTTGAAGTCAAGCTCTTCCAGACTGTCATGGGCCAAAATAAAGGACGCTTGAGTTTTGTCCAACAATTCTAAGCGCAATGACAGTTCTTCTTCGCTGGAAGATTTGATCGCATCGTTGCTGAGGGACTGTCCAATTTTTTGGGTGCGCGCAAATATAGAATTGGCTTTGCGTTTAAAAAAATCAACTTTGTTTGTATCAAAGTTCATAGTTGAGTCCATTGGCATTTTACCGCGATTGCTTTTATATACCGTACCGACGAATTTATTTTGTTAAATTTATTTATGTGCACAAAATGTTTGCTGGGTTTTGCACAAAGCAAAGCAAGCCGATGCTCTGATTTAGCGAACTGCACTAGCAAAGAAGATGAAAGGAAACAACAACAACTTTGCTATGCATGTAACTGCTGTTATGTACATAAAGCGCGCGACAACTAAAACGGCACTTATGTGGCGCAAGCACAAATGTATATAATTTTTAATTTTATCAAATTTATTTATGTGGGGTTTTTATTTATAAGTTGTTGTTTATTAAAATATATTTGTAGTTATTAAGAAATATTTAGTTTAGGGTTGTAATAGTATATAGTTGTAGTTAAGTTCTAGGGGTTAAACGTCTTCTTTTATACACACGTCGTTCGTCGTTCGCGGCTCTCTCTCAACTGTCCCTCGCTTACTGTTGTCGTCGTTGCTCTATGCTGTTCTTTAAGGCGTCGTTGATGTTGCTTCAAACCAATCGTCGTTGTTGTAGTTGCTGTTGGTAATGTTCCAGGAATACCAATCCCACATTCGGCCATCCTGCGTTGGTGTTCGCCTCGATTACCTAGTCATCGGAGTCCTCATCGTTTTGGGACCATAGCTTCATATACTCTGCACATGTTGAGGAGCAAATGGGACTTTCAGATTTTCCCATTTTTTTGACGTCGTATGAATTGTTTCCCTTAACCTTTGTGATTTGGTAAGGGCCCAAAAACTTAGGCTTTAGTTTTAGACCTGATCCGAACTGGGTTCTTTTGATGGCAACTAGGTCGCCCAAATTGTACTGCGTTGCTGCTTTGCGTCGTAGGTTGTAAGTCTTCTTATTTTCTTCTTGTAGTTTGAGGACTTGCGATTTAGCTTTAGCGCGTAGTTCGTCTCGGCTGTCGTTGAATGCATTTTTTGATTCCTCATCAATTAGCTGGAGCAATTGACGGTCGTCACTGGTGCGCATCCTTACACCAATCAATAACTCGAACGGTGTAGCGTTAATGCTTCTTGCATACGTCGAATTGATTGCTTGTTGAACTTTGTTAACGTTTTTAAACCACTTTTTAGGGTCGTCAATACTAAGTTTCGTGATGACTGAGATTATAATGGCGTTCAGTCGCTCCACTTGGCCATTTACACGAGGTAATCCCGTGGTCGTCTTTATCGCTTATGTTTATGTACATATGTTTTCATCTTTGCAATAGTTCAGGAACTCGGCTGAGGTAAAAGCTGTGCCTTTATCTGAAATTATATAAACAGGGTTGCCGAAAATGGCACTTTGCTGTCGTAGATTTTTCAGGACGTCTTCTGAGGTGGTGGATTTCGTCGCATATAGCCAACAAAATTTGGTGAAAGCATCAATAACTGCCAGAATGTGTTTGTAATTCTTACTGGTGGAGTCAAGTGGACCCAAAAAGTCAATATGATAGGTGTGTAGCGGCATATCTCCTTTCTGCAAGGGGTGCAGCAGTCCTTCTTGTTTGCCACGCTTGCGGTTGCTTAGAATGCAGGGTACACAACAGTTAATGTACTTTTGAATCTTTTCCTCGATTTTCGGAATGTAATACTCTTTGCATATTAAGTCCTTGGTCTTCTTAGATGCAAAGTGTCCTCTGTCATGCGCTTGGCTGATAATCTGCCTTTGCATATCCTTTGGGACAGCTATTAGCTCGGTATCATTGACAAGTCTGTAGATAATGCCATCTTTAGAAAAGTATTCATCATGTGACTGCTTACCATCATCGAGAATTTGCTTTATGGCCTTTAAATAGTCGTCTTTAGCTTGAGCGTGTTTTAAAGTAATAGTGAGGCTGTCTTCTTTAATTGTGAGTATTGGATAGCGGCTAAGTGCGTCGACGTGCTTCATGAGATTTCCAGAGCGATGTATTACTTTGCAGTCATACTCTTGCAGAGCCATAACCCAACGATCTACTCTCTTGTTGATATTCTTTTTTTCCATTGTTTTGTGGAAAGCTTCGCAGTCGGTGATTATAGTAAAAGATATACCCAGCAGGTAAACTCTAAATTTCGAGACAGCTTCCACGATCGCAAGGACTTCTAACTCGTAGCTTGGATATGCTTTTTGTGCTGCTGACGTTTTTCTACTGAAATAATGTACTGGATGGAATTGGCCGTCTTCGGGAGATTTTTGCATGAGCACGGCACCAAAACCATCTTGGGAGGCGTCAGTGTACAATTCCGTCTGGTATTCTGTGTTGTATATGTGTAAAACGGGACTCTCTGTTAGGATTTTCTTCAGGACTTCAATGGCATTGAGTTCGTTTACACCCATCACGATCTTTGCATCCTTTCTGGTCAAATCTGTAAGAGGCTTGGCAATTTTGGCATAATTAGGAATAAATTTTCGGAAGTACCCAGTAAGACCCAGAAAACTTTGGAGTTGCTTCAATGTATGAGGAGTCTTAAAACGGATTACTGCATCAATTTTTTCTGTAGTTGGATACAACTTTTCATTCTCTATTATGTGGCCTAAAAATTGTATTCGAGTTTGTAGGAAGGAACATTTCTTAAGTTTAACTCCAGACCATAATCGTTACAAATGCTAATGACGTCTTTTAGGTTTGTCAGTGCATCGTTTTCATCTTTCGAATTGATGATGACGTCATCAATGTATGGGAGAGCTATGCCTTTGCGAGTTAACGGTCGAAAAATAGCATTGATATGACGCTGGAATACTCCTGGTGAGTTGCACAGTCCAAAAGGTACTTTTTTAAATTGGTACTGGCCACTCTGGGTTACGAATGAGGTATATTTACGGCTAGCCTCAGATACTGCAACGTGAAAAAATCCATTTTTCAAATCGATTGTGCTGAAGAACTTGGCATTTTGTAGACGGTCCAGTTGGTCATCTATAATGGGCAACGGAAAGTGATCTTTGACTATCACCTTGTTGATGCGCCTGTAATCAATACAAAGTCTTGGTGAACCATCTTTTTTTTTGACAAGCACAACAGGACTTGTGAACTCTGAATCAGATTCTTCAATTATATCATTACGCAACCACTCATCTATTTGATCTTCTACAATGTGAGCATCTACAAAAGGAAGTCGTCGTGGTCGTGAATATATTGGAGTTTCATCGTTTAATATAATTTTCATTTCAACACCAGTTGTTTTAGTTTTCTTTGGGTTATAGTTTGAAATGATCTCACGCACTTCTTTCTGAATCGATGTATTAATGGCTGTATTTATATTTAGTTCATCTTCATTAACTACATTAATTTTCAATAAATTTGTTTCGTCATTTTCATAGCATTTCTCGTTTTCATTTAAAATCTTGCGAACATTTAAACCGTTACGCCCGAATAAAATGTCTGCTTGCATACATAGTTCTTCTCCTATTACTAGTTTAATGTCAATATAGTTTTTCTTAACCACGTAAAATTTTAAGCCGAACTCATTTCCATCGATCTCAACAGTGGACTCAAATAAACCAATCGGACGAATTTTGTTTTCTTGATTTCCGAATCCAATTAAGAAAATATGACATTGTTCAAGTAAGGGTTTATTTATCTCGTTATAAAGGTCTTCGCGCATAATATTAAACTTACTGCCAGTGTCAAATAAAGCGTTACACGAAATTTTACCGAATTGAACATTCTTGTGGGTTATATCAGTCTTTGAATTTATTGTACGCGTGTTTGTCTCATTTAGAACAGCTTGAACACTTTCATTGCAGTTTTTGGAAATATGGCCAAATTTGTTACACTTGAAACATTTAGGGCCTTTGTCCTTGTTTTTACAGTTTGCCGACACGTGACCTTTTTTACCACAATTGTAACACATGGATTCATTTTTTGTATTATTTTCGTAATTTTTCTTATTATTTTCATCGTTATTCTTCACGTTTTTTGAGTTCAATATTTTGATTTTTTGTTTTCCGGTTTCTATTTCGTAGTCTTTTAGTTTTCTTTAAATTCACTTAGTGTCTTTGATCCATATAAAATAGATTTGTTCACCGAAACTTCGTCGATACCGTCTATAACGTATTGAATTAGCGCGTCGTTTTCAACACTACCGCGTGATGCAATGTCTTTCATTCTGTAAAAATATTCATAAACGTTTTCATTACTGCGTCGTTTACTTTCGTCGAGTTGCTTATGAACTTGTTTACTGTTCACGTTTGAGCGGAATTCGTTAAGCAATGAGTCTTTTAAATTTTTCCAGGAATTTAAACCTCTCTCGTTAACTACAAATAGTTTTGCAATGCCTCTCAATGATTTCTTGGCAAAAATTTGCTTATGTAGATCAGTCCAGTTCATTAGAATAGCGGTTTCTTCAAACTCAGCCAACCACACTTCCACAGGCAGGGCATTTGTACCATCAAACACACGAACAGACTCTTCTACGTCTCTATAAGTCATTGAAAATAAGGGTGGGTTTCTGTTGACTTAGTTTGCTGACACTAACATTGGCGACGCATTGACGCGTGCCTCGCTTGCCAACGGTACTTCATGATCTTCATGTATTGAGTTTTGTGCACTTTCATACAAATTCATTTTTGTTATATTGTTCTCGTTTACTTCTTCCATTTCGTTATTATCGTCTATTTCATCATCTTCTTCAGAATTATTATTTATGAGTAGACTACCTTTGAGTAAATTTTTTAAAATATTTTCTTGTATATTGTCCTATTCATATTTTAAATTTAACACATTACAAATTAATACATAGTCACGATCATTTAAATTTTCACTTAGATATATAAGTTTTTTCACCCATTCAGCACTCCCCTCTGCCCAACCAAATCCACAAAATTCTCGCAGTCTTTGGCGATTTTGCCTATCGCCTTCCACCTCAAAAATAAGTTTGTGCAGTGCAACAATACTTGCTTTGCTACTGTTTTTTAATTTGTTTGCAATTAGTTCATTTAAATTCATTTTGAAATCTACATATAAACTTTCGTCGTAAGCACAAATATATTTCGTCAATTCGCGGAAAAGAAAAAATTTTTACTTCACTTTTATCGTTTTTGTCCAAATCTATCCCGGACGAGCTCCCAAAATGTGGGGTTTTTATTTATAAGTTGTTGTTTATTAAAATATATTTGTAGTTATTAAGTAATATTTAGTTTAGGGTTGTAATAGTATATAGTTGTAGTTAAGTTCTAGGGGTTAAACGTCTTTTTTTATACACACGTCGTTCGTCGTTCGCGGCTCTCTCTCAACTGTCGCTCACTTACTCTTGTGGTCGTTGCTCTTTGCTGTTCTTTATACACACGTCGTTCGTCGTTCGCTTACTCTTTCTCAACTGTCCCTCGCTTACTCTTGTCGTCGTTGCTCTTTGCTGTTCTTTATACACACGTCGTTCGTCGTTCGCTTACTCTTTCTCAACTGTCGCTCGCTTACTGTTGTCGTCGTTGCTCTATGCTGTTCTTTAAGGCGTCGTTGATGTTGCTTCAAACCAATCGTCGTTGTTGTAGTTGCTGTTGGTAATGTTCCAGGAATACCAATCCCACATTACTGTCTCTTTCAACAGTGTCTTTTACATTACTGGCTCTTTCAACAGTGTCTTTTACATTACTGTCTCTTTCAACAGTGTCTTTTACATTACTGTCTCTTTAAACAGTGTCTTTTACATTACTGTCTCTTTCAACAGTTTCATTACTGTCTTTTTTTTAACAGTTTCAATTTCATTACTTAAATCCTTATTACAACTTTCAAATTCAACTGGTATTTGTCCATCTGGCATTTTTCTTATGTCATCATGATCATATTTATATTTTCTATTATTTGTCAAAAACCTGAGCATATATCTATCCCCCTCTAACAACTCAGTTATTTGAAAAGGCCCCCTAAACTTTGGACTTAACTTTGTTTGATGCCTCTCTTCATTTTTTAACAATACGAAATCTCCAACCTTGCATCCAACCACTTTAGCCTTGTTTTTATCAAATTGCTCCTTGTTATATGCTGCTGCAGCTAAAATATTTTGACTTGCTTGTGCTCTCACTTCTGTCAAGTCGACCTCTTCCTCCATAACGCAGGGTGGAAGCAATCCCAACCGGCGGGCAACTTTACCGATAAACAATTTTAAAGGGCTTGCCTTTGTCACTCGACTAACCGTACAGTTCAAAGCTAATTGAACTTCTCCTAAGGCATCTTGCCAAGATCGATTGCTAGTTTCAACGGCAGTTAATAGGTTCTTTAAGGTGCTCATAATGCATTTAACTTGTCCATTCGCTCTACTTGCACCTGTCGCAATCAAATGCAATTTAATTTTTTGTTGTGAACAAAACTCACTAAATCTTGTGCTGGCAAAACATCTGCCCTGATCCGCTATCATGCGGTTTGGTACTCCAAACAGAGAAATAGCCAACGTGACAGCATTTATGCAATTTTCAGCATCAATTTTAAGCGTGTGGGTTAAATAAACAAATTTAGTAAAGGCATCCACCTGGACAATGATATACTCTTTTTGATCAGACTTGCCGCTCAACTTCCCAGTTAGGTCGATGTGAATGGTGTGCCAAGGTATATTTACTTTTGGTATTGGATGGAGACCTACTTGAACTTTACCTGAAGAAGACTTTGACATTTTACACGTAATACAGTTCTCAACGAACTTCCGAATGTACTTGGACATGTTATCGAACCAATAATAGTCATAGGCCTTATCTAAGGTCTTCTCCCATCCCAAATGCATGATGGACTCATGGATCTGTTTTATTTCGGACCATCTAAATGATCGAGGAACAATTGATAAAGATCGAGTTCTACCATTTCGCTGAATTTTTCGAAATAATATTCCTGCTTTCAACTCGTAAGTTTTAGCAATGTCCTCAGCAAGAGAATTTTCTTTCAATTTATTTACAATATTAACAATTTCAGAATCTTGCCGTTGTTCGGCCAAAAGTCAATTGTCCGATATTTCTGTCAAATTAACTCGTTTTTCTGGAATTTTGCAAGTCAACTCTGCTGAAGGCAGATTTCTTGAAAAGAAGTCAACATGAGACATTCGTTTACCTTCTTTATATTGTATGTCAAATGTAAAAGACTGTAAATAGGCCCACCATCTTTGCACTCTGGGACATAGATCCTGTTTAGTTCTTGATGCTTTAAGTGAGTTACAATCAGTGAGGACAACAAAATTCCTACCCAATAAATAATGGCGAAAATGTTTTATAGACAAAACAACAGCAAGATTTTCTAATTCATAGGAATGATACCGTGATTCAGCAGGAGAAGCAGCCTTACTAAAAGATTCAATGACATGAGACTTGTTGTTGATTTTGTGTAACAAAATGGCACCGTATCCCCTAGAACTTGCATCGGGATGCAACTCAATAGGATAGAGCGGATCAAAAATTACTTAGAATGGTTTTTGTGTAAGAATAGAAATAACTTTCTGTCTAATTTCTTCGTGTTCCGATCTCCAAACAAAATCAGTCTTCTCCGAAGTCAAAAGGTACAACGGTTTCATAAAACAGGAAAATCCTTGCATAAATTGCCTGAAATAAGACGCTAATCCAATAAATTGGCGTAAAGCAGAAACTGACTGAGGAGGTGGCACAGTAGTTAACGCTGTAACTTTAAGCGAATTCGGACGAATTTCGCCTGCACTCACTTCATATCCTAGATATTGAACTGTTGACTTAAGGAAAGAACATTTTTTTTATATTGAATGAGAATCCAACGTTCGTGAGACATTCAAGAGTAATTTGCAACCTTTCGAAAGCCTCACTTTTTGTTGCAGCAGCCACCATTATGTCATCCATATAAACGACAACAAACATATTTGCTAGGTCTCCAAGTGCTTGCATGACTCTGCGTTGAAATACTGAAGGTGCGATTCTGAGAGCAAAAGGCATTGTCAAAAATTCGTATTGGCCGTCTGGAGTGACAAATGCTGTACACTCTACCGATTCTTTGTGCATGGGTAATGCCCACTTGCCATGTCTAAACATGTAAAATACTTCGCTCCATAAAGTCTGGCTATCTGGTCTGATATGAGGGGCAAGGGATATCTATCTGCAACTGTATTAGAATTTAATTCACGGTAATCAACACACAAACGATGAGTGCCGTCTTTTTTGTTAACCAACATTATGGGACTTGCATATGGTGCGCAACTTGGCTGTATAATTTTACATTGTAATAATTCATTAATCTTGTCTCTCATTTGGACTAAGCCGATATGGTCTTCTTTGCAAAATTTTTCTTGGATCTACTAATCTAATTTTCATTTAACCCGAACTAACTCTAGTCGAAGGAATTCCATTAATAAAAGATTTTGAATATTTTTCTAATAAATCTTGTAATTTATCTTTATCTTCCCTAACAAGATCAGTATTTAATTCACAAAATTTCTCATCATTTGTACAATAGTTTAGAGTTTTTGATCTAATAACCCTATCAATCGACTAACCCTATCAATTTATATCCGATCGGACAATAAACACAGAAGTTTCCCTTACAGCAGCAGAGGTCCGACGCCGACGCCGACTGCGCACGCACAGTCGTCGCGTAGTCAGCGTGCAATCGGCATGTTCCATTAGCGTCAATGCATGTGTATTTGACTTTGAAAATATGCGATGCCGAATAAAAGTAATTAATATTGAAAATTATTTGGAAAAAATAAAGAAAAACCAATTGTTCTTAGCAAAACAGAAAGAAAGAAAGAAAGAACTTAAATGTATGGAGCCTGCAACTATCACACCAAGCCACCGACGGCAATCAAGAAATTGGTTACAAATTTCGTTCTAATATCTCAGTTGAGGCATATTGTCTGTTTCTAGTATACATGTTTTAGGCGCGAGAAATTTGTCATACAGCAGAAGAAACGAAGCAGAGGCTCGGCGTCAATGCTTGCGCCGCGCACGCACAATCGCCATGAAGTCGGCATGTGCCATTAGCTTCAATGCATGTGTATTAGACTTAGAAAATATGCGATGCGTTGTTATTAATTCGCCGAATAAAAGTAATTAATATTAAGAATTATTTTTTAACAGCCATAGGTAAATGGTATCTTATTGTCGAGTTCACTCGACTGTAGCTTTCTTCACTTGGTAATTATATTCAGTTCGTATTCTAAGTATGGGTATAATTGGTGAGATTTCAGTTCGTATTCTAAGTATGGGTATAATTGGTGAGAATAGCTAACGTTCTTTAATGACTCTTCTAGTTTTGAGGTCATTTCTTCATATTCTTTTATGTCAAAAACATGGATTATTTTAAATGTGCTTTCCTGGATTGCGGCGATTCCTGTTTTTATCGGGATTAGCTGTGAGTGTGAGTTTTCTAATACGGTTGCCAGTCCGTAGCATAATGGCAAAAAAACCTGTGGACAAAATTACGTTTTTATATTATTTTTATGGACAATTCTTCCTGATTGAGTTTTTACTGTTGTATTGTTGTCTTTTGCTACAATTTCTTTTCGATATCTAGGGGTTTTTTTTGACCCTAGTCTTTTGTCAACTTTAATGAAAATTATGTCGCCTTTTTATACCATTTACCCATTGAAAATGGGTAATAAATGGTATATTAACTTTGTGAAAATGTATGTTACAGGCAGAAGGAGGCGTGGCAGACCATACAAAGTATATATATTCTTGATCAGCATCAATAGCCGCGTTGGCGCTGGTTGCGCAAGTGTCCCACGATGGATATTATGCTGACGTGCACGTGTCACTCGCTGCTGCTTGCGATCCCGCGTTGCGCAATTGTCCCACGATCGATGTTATGCTGACCCAGGGCATGTGGCGGATGTTCTGCATACTTTGCAGAGCTTGCAGATTTGGCTGAGTGCATTTCAGGTGTCGATGCACTCTGCAGACTTCTGTAATTCTGGAGCGGATTTCAGCTTCCATACCCATTTGGCCATTATGATGAATGTTATCACTAAGATACCAAAAAGTCCGAAACTGATGGAGTTTGCCTTGAAGCTCTCAGTTCTTAGTGTATCCAGTTTCCGAGTGTTATTGATGTTGATTTCTTTCAGCATTTGTAGCGAAAGAACCTCTTCTGTTAACGACTTTTTGGCCATTAATTGGAAAAGTGCGGGGGTTGCCTTTGCGTATTTTGCTTCTATTGACTCGTACTTGTCTTCGTTGACGTAGACTGTGGAGTTTTGGAACTGTATTAGATAAGTTCCTTCTAGCTCCATTTCTTCTTTGTTGATTTTAATAATGCCTTTAAAACTGTTGAGAAGGATGGTGCCGGTCACTATCTCCTGATGATTTGGAATGTGTTGATTGTTGATGGCTTTGCAGTGTGGTTTTCTGTTCTGAAGTAGCGGTGCTATACAGGAGTCGTTACTAAGATTAATAGTATTATTTTTATTACAAATTGTCTTATACTTAATGTTTCGCACTTTTGTATTACGGCGTAAATAGTTTTGTTACAAATTATTATGTTTTCATATTTTATGTCATTTATTAAATTGTTTTGCGTAACTGCTTTAATTATCATAGAGTTACATGGTTGTGTTCCTACTAGGGGTATGTTTACCATATAGAGCATACTATTGCCGTTTGTTGTTATCTCTATTTTAGCAAATTCAAGTAGTTTTTCTATATTGATAAACTCAACTATTCTATTTTATTTACTTCATTACGTTAATATTTGCTTCTATTTTAATTGTTAACTTTCGAAGTTGAGTTGATAATATAATTTTCTTTAATATCATTATTGTCTATAGTGTGTTTTAATATTGCGTTTGTTACGCGACTCATTTCGTTTATTCCTGCAGTTAATTATACCATTTACCCATTGAAAATGGGTAAAAAATGGTATATTAACTTTGTGCAAATGTATGTAACAGGCAGAAGGAGGCGTGGCAGACCATACAAAGTATATATATTCTTGATCAGCATCAATAGCCGAGTCGATTTGGTCATGTCCGTCTGTCTGTCCGTCTGTCCGTCTGTATGAACACACAGATCTCAGCTATTAAAAGAGCTAGAGGCACCAGACTTGGTGGGAGTGTGCGTGTATTCAATACACACAAGAAGTTTATTTCAAACTTGATGTGCCACGCCCACCGCCTCCGCAAATCGATAAATGCGTATTTCGATTTTTTCCAAATAATTCAATAACGAAAACAGATAAACGCACCAAATTTGGTAGGGGGTTGTCTTGCAACATTATGCAGAAGTTGGATTTTAGACTTTTGGATGCCACGCCCACCGCCTCTAAAAAACACATTTTTATAGTTTAAAAGAAAACTAGAAAAGCTAGAAGCACCAAATTTGGAAGTAAGGTGCCTGGTAACATTACGGAGAATGTTTGATTTTCAACTTTTGGATGCCACGCCCACCGCCCCCAAACTATTGAATTTTAAGAAAAGTAGGGAAATAACAAAACATTTTTTTTGACACTCTTGTAGCTTACCATAGTACAGATCAACCCTATAAATTTAAATCCGATCGGACAATAAACACAGAAGTTATAGGCACGAGAAGTTTCGCTCACAGCAGTAGATGCCCGACGCCGACGCCGACGCCGACTGCGCACGCCGACTGCTCACGCACAGTCGTCGTGTAGTCAGTGTGCAGTCGGCATGTGCCATTAGCGTCAATGCATGTGAATTTGTCCTCGAAAATATGCGATGCGTTGTTATTCGCCGAATAAAAGTAATTAATATTAAGAATTAGTTTTTAACAGCGAAAGGTAAATGGTATCTTACTGTCGAGTGCACTCGACTGTAGCTTTCTTCACTTGTTTTTTTTTTTTTTTATGCCGATCGAACTGCGTAACTGTGTGTGGTCTTGATGGTTGGCTCGCAAGTTTCTGATGCGTGAGGTCGCGGGTTCGAATACTGGACAATTTTTTTTTTTTTTTTAATAATTTTGCGCTATACTGAAAAATATAGTATGATATTTTTAATCAAATTGACGAACATGGAAGATGCACAAAAATAAGAAAAACGAAAAGCTTGTTCTAAGCAATACAAAAAAAAGAAGCCTGTGCTGGGATTCGAACCGGGGACATTTAGTTATAGAGCTGACAGCTCTCACAACAAACTACCAACCAAACGAGACACATTGTCTGTTTCTGCTAAATACATATGTACTATGTATGTGTTTATGTATAGAAATTATAGGCGCGAGAAGTTTTGCATACAGCAGCAGAGACGGAGCAGAGGCTCGGCGTCAATGCTTGCGCCGACTGCGCCCGCTTAATCGGCGTGCAGTCAGCGTGCAGTCGGCCTGTGCCATTAGCGTCAAATTGACGCCGTCAATGCATGTGTATTATTTTAAGCGTTGTATTAGTTCGGCGAATAAAATTAATTAATATTAAAAATTTTTTTTAACAGCCAAAGGTAAATGGTATCTTACTGTCGAGTTCACTCGACTGTAGCTTTCTTCGCTTGTTTTTTAATAATTTTGGGCTATACTGAAAAATATAGTATGATATTTTTAATCAAATTGGCGAACATGGAAGATGCAAAAAAAAATAAGAAAAACGAAAAACTTGTTCTAAGCAATACAAAAAAAAAGAAGCCTGCGCTGGGATTCGAACCGGGGACATTTAGTTGAAGAGCTGAAAACTCTCACAACAAACCACAAATCAAAAGAGGCACATTGTCTATTTCTGCTAAATACATATGTATGTATGTAAATTATAGGTGCGAGAAGTTTTGCATACAGCAGAATACTGCGCACGCACAATCGGCGTGCAGTCAGCGTGCAGTCGGCCTGTGCCATTAGCGTTAATGCATGTGTATTATTTGACTTCGAAAATTTGCGAATCGTTGTATTAGTTCGGCGAATAAAAGTAATTAATATTTAGAATTTTTTTTAACAGCCAAAGGTAAATGGTATCTTACTGTCGAGTGCACTGGACTTTCTTCACTTGTTTTAATTTACAATTGCTGTTGGCAGGAACACAGCATCAGACACAGAATTCTGAGCGATCAGAGAAGTAGAGGTAGTAATGTTTACTGGCTGGCTGCTAGAAGAAGGCTGATTTGTTGAATTTTCCGTTTCTGATGTAGGATTCTGATTTAAATGCGATGTGGGCTGCGATTCAAAATGGAGCAGGCTATGATGTTTTCCTCCACATGTTCGACAAGATCCGGCCTTGCAGTTGCGCATTTGATGCCCTGGCTTCAAACAGTTGATGCATAATGTCAGCCTCTTAGCATCTCGAAGGCGAAATTGTGGAGTTAAACTCAAGAATTGGTTACAACTGTATATAAAATGGCCACCCCCATAGCAGCACACGCAGGCCGCAGGTTGTGCTCTTGCAGTGAGGAACGAGCTCCGATTGTGGCTAGGTTTACGATTTGCAACCACCTGGTTAAATGCTTCTGCCGAATGTTCCAAATTTTCCAAACGTTGACAGCGTTTCTCCAGAAAATCGATGAACTGTTTGACAGTTGGTATCCTAACAGCTGTACTAGATTCCTCCCACGCTGTTCGCGATGCAATATCGAGCTTCTGCAATATGCTATGGGCGATTATACAGTCAGAGATTTGTTCCGAGCTGCATATGGATTGCAGAGCACTCAAGTTAGCAACAAATGTATCCGACAAGCATCGTAGCTTCACAGCTGACACTACCTCTACCTTCTGAATACCGAAGATTGTGCTGATGTGTGCCTGAAAGATAAGACGCTTGTTATTATACCGCTTGTCTAATATATCTAATGCGACGGCATAATTATCCGCTGATATTTCGAAAGCTCTGATGGCATCCAACGCAGAGCCTTTGAGGCACGATTTTAAATGCTGCAGCTTCGCAATTGGAGACAAATCGGGATCCTTGTCGATGGCGGTGGAAAACATAGTGAAGAAATCGGCATACTCCACGAAGCCGCCACTAAACTCCGGCAACTTCAATTCTGGCAAATTGGCTCTCCTTAGAGCTTGAACTGACAATACATCCATAGACATTTCAGGCCGTAATGTTGAACACCGAACACCAGCGAAGTTACGTCTTCGTATTTCCTGATGGACGACCGCCTTTAATGACAGAACCAATTCTTCAAACTCATCTCGTTTTGGGCTGCCAATTTCGTTGAAGTCAAGCTCTTCCAGACTGTCATGGGCCAAAATAAAGGACGCTTGAGTTTTGTCCAACAATTCTAAGCGCAATGACAGTTCTTCTTCGCTGGAAGATTTGATCGCATCGTTGCTGAGGGACTGTCCAATTTTTTGGGTGCGCGCAAATATAGAATTGGCTTTGCGTTTAAAAAAATCAACTTTGTTTGTATCAAAGTTCATAGTTGAGTCCATTGGCATTTTACCGCGATTGCTTTTATATACCGTACCGACGAATTTATTTTGTTAAATTTATTTATGTGCACAAAATGTTTGCTGGGTTTTGCACAAAGCAAAGCAAGCCGATGCTCTGATTTAGCGAACTGCACTAGCAAAGAAGATGAAAGGAAACAACAACAACTTTGCTATGCATGTAACTGCTGTTATGTACATAAAGCGCGCGACAACTAAAACGGCACTTATGTGGCGCAAGCACAAATGTATATAATTTTTAATTTTATCAAATTTATTTATGTGGGGTTTTTATTTATAAGTTGTTGTTTATTAAAATATATTTGTAGTTATTAAGAAATATTTAGTTTAGGGTTGTAATAGTATATAGTTGTAGTTAAGTTCTAGGGGTTAAACGTCTTCTTTTATACACACGTCGTTCGTCGTTCGCGGCTCTCTCTCAACTGTCCCTCGCTTACTGTTGTCGTCGTTGCTCTATGCTGTTCTTTAAGGCGTCGTTGATGTTGCTTCAAACCAATCGTCGTTGTTGTAGTTGCTGTTGGTAATGTTCCAGGAATACCAATCCCACATTCGGCCATCCTGCGTTGGTGTTCGCCTCGATTACCTAGTCATCGGAGTCCTCATCGTTTTGGGACCATAGCTTCATATACTCTGCACATGTTGAGGAGCAAATGGGACTTTCAGATTTTCCCATTTTTTTGACGTCGTATGAATTGTTTCCCTTAACCTTTGTGATTTGGTAAGGGCCCAAAAACTTAGGCTTTAGTTTTAGACCTGATCCGAACTGGGTTCTTTTGATGGCAACTAGGTCGCCCAAATTGTACTGCGTTGCTGCTTTGCGTCGTAGGTTGTAAGTCTTCTTATTTTCTTCTTGTAGTTTGAGGACTTGCGATTTAGCTTTAGCGCGTAGTTCGTCTCGGCTGTCGTTGAATGCATTTTTTGATTCCTCTTCAATTAGCTGGAGCAATTGACGGTCGTCACTGGTGCGCATCCTTACACCAATCAATAACTCGAACGGTGTAGCGTTAATGCTTCTTGCATACGTCGAATTGATTGCTTGTTGAACTTTGTTAACGTTTTTAAACCACTTTTTAGGGTCGTCAATACTAAGTTTCGTGATGACTGAGATTATAATGGCGTTCAGTCGCTCCACTTGGCCATTTACACGAGGTAATCCCGTGGTCGTCTTTATCGCTTGTATGTTTTCATCTTTGCAATAGTTCAGGAACTCGGCTGAGGTAAAAGCTGTGCCTTTATCTGAAATTATATAAACAGGGTTGCCGAAAATGGCACTTTGCTGTCGTAGATTTTTCAGGACGTCTTCTGAGGTGGTGGATTTCGTCGCATATAGCCAACAAAATTTGGTGAAAGCATCAATAACTGCCAGAATGTGTTTGTAATTCTTACTGGTGGAGTCAAGTGGACCCAAAAAGTCAATATGATAGGTGTGTAGCGGCATATCTCCTTTCTGCAAGGGGTGCAGCAGTCCTTCTTGTTTGCCACGCTTGCGGTTGCTTAGAATGCAGGGTACACAACAGTTAATGTACTTTTGAATCTTTTCCTCGATTTTCGGAATGTAATACTCTTTGCATATTAAGTCCTTGGTCTTCTTAGATGCAAAGTGTCCTCTGTCATGCGCTTGGCTGATAATCTGCCTTTGCATATCCTTTGGGACAGCTATTAGCTCGGTATCATTGACAAGTCTGTAGATAATGCCATCTTTAGAAAAGTATTCATCATGTGACTGCTTACCATCATCGAGAATTTGCTTTATGGCCTTTAAATAGTCGTCTTTAGCTTGAGCGTGTTTTAAAGTAATAGTGAGGCTGTCTTCTTTAATTGTGAGTATTGGATAGCGGCTAAGTGCGTCGACGTGCTTCATGAGATTTCCAGAGCGATGTATTACTTTGCAGTCATACTCTTGCAGAGCCATAACCCAACGATCTACTCTCTTGTTGATATTCTTTTTTTCCATTGTTTTGTGGAAAGCTTCGCAGTCGGTGATTATAGTAAAAGATATACCCAGCAGGTAAACTCTAAATTTCGAGACAGCTTCCACGATCGCAAGGACTTCTAACTCGTAGCTTGGATATGCTTTTTGTGCTGCTGACGTTTTTCTACTGAAATAATGTACTGGATGGAATTGGCCGTCTTCGGGAGATTTTTGCATGAGCACGGCACCAAAACCATCTTGGGAGGCTGGATGGTGTCTTGCAACATTATGCAGAAGTTGGATTTTAGACTTTTGGATGCCACGCCCACCGCCTCTAAAAAACACATTTTTATAGTTTAAAAGAAAACTAGAAAAGCTAGAAGCGCCAAATTTGAAAGTAAGGTGCCTGGTAACATTACGGAGAATGTCTGATTTTCAACTTTTGGATGCCACGCCCACTGCCCCCAAACTATTGCATTTTAAGAAAAGTAGGGAAATAACAAAACAACACTCTTGTAGCTTACCATAGTACAGATCTACCCTATAAATTTCAATCCGATCGGACAATAAACAAAGAAGTTATAGGAGTTTGAATCTCCCATATAAAGTTGTGAGCGCTTAGAATTCCAACTAAAATGTTGAACTGACGCAGCAGAAGGCCGGCATCAATAAAAGTCTCATTTGCCGATCGCTCCGCGTAACTGTGTGTGGTCTAGATGGTTGCATGCAAGATTCTGGTGCGTGTGGTCGCGGGTTCGAATCCTGCGCTGGGCAATTTTTTTTTTTTTTTTTTGCCGATCGCACTGCGTAACTGTGTGTGGTCTTGATGGTTGGCTCGCAAGTTTCTGATGCGTGAGGTCGCGGGTTCGAATCCTGGACAATTTTTTTTTTTTTTTAATAATTTTGCGCTATATGAAAAATATATTATGCAAAAAAAATAAGAAAAAACAAAAACTTTTTCTAAGCAATACAAAAAAAAGAAGACTGCGCTGGGATTCGAACCGGGGACATTTAGTTATAGAGCTGACAACTCTCACAACAAACCACTGAAGCACATGGTCTGTTGCTAGGCGCGAGAAGTTTTGCATATAGCAGCAGAGACGGAGCAGAGGCTCGGCTTCAATGCTTGCGCCGACTGCGCACGCACAATCGGCGTGCAGTCGGCATGTGCCATTAACGTCAATGCATGTGTATTTAATTTCGGAAATATGCGATGCGTTGTTATTAATTCGAATAAAAGTAATTAATATTAAGAATTATTTTTAGCAGCCAAAGGTAAATTATAACTTACTGTCGAGTGCACTCGACTGTAGCTTTCTTCAATTTTTGTTTTTTAATAACAAAGAAGTTATAGGATTTCGAATTCCCCATACAAAGTTATGGGCGCTAGCGATTCCTAACCAAAACGTTAAATCGACGCAGTAGAGGGCCCGCGTCAATAAACCCCTAATTTGCCGATCGCATGGCGTAAACTTGTGTGGTCTAGTGGTTAGAGGTCCGACTCGTAAGTTACAAAGTTCGTGAGAGTTCTTGGGTTCGAATCTGTAAATTGTTTTTTTTTTTTATTTTTATACCATTTATTTTATTATGTATTATTTCTTCGAATAGGGTAAATGGTATCTTACAGTCGCGCGCGCTCGACTGTAGCTTTCCTTACTTGTTATACCATTTACCCATTGAAAATGGGTAAAAAATGGTATATTAACTTTGTGCAAATGTATGTGACAGGCAGAAGGAGGCGTGGCAGACCATACAAAGTATATATATTCTTGATCAGCATCAATAGCCGAGTCGATTTGGTCATGTCCGTCTGTCTGTCCGTCTGTCCGTCTGTCCGTCTGTATGAACACACAGATCTCAGCTATTAAAAGAGCTAGAGGCACCAGACTTGGTGGGAGTGTGCGTGTATTCAATACACACAAGAAGTTTATTTCAAACTTGATGTGCCACGCCCACCGCCTCCGCAAATCGATAAATGCGTATTTCGATTTTTTCCAAATAATTCAATAACGAAAAGAGATAAACGCACCAAATTTGGTAGGAGGGTGTCTTGCAACATTATGCAGAAGTTGGATTTTAGAATTTTGGATGCCACGCCCACCGCCTCTAAAAAACACATTTTTATAGTTTAAAAGAAAACTAGAAAAGCTAGAAGCGCCAAATTTGAAAGTAAGGTGCTTGGTAACATTACGGAGAATGTTTGATTTTCAACTTTTGGATGCCACGCCCACCGCCCCCACACTATTGCATTTTAAGAAAAGTAGGGAAATAACAAAACATTTTTTTTAACACTCTTGTAGCTTACCATAGTACAGATCTACCCTATAAATTTCAATCCGATCGGACAATAAACACAGAAGTTATAGGCACGAGAAGTTTCGCTCACAGCAGTAGAGGCCCGACGCCGACGCCGACGCCGGCTGCGCACGCACAGTCGTCGTGTAGTCAGTGTGCAGTCGGCATGTGCCATTAGCGTCAATGCATGTGAATTTGTCCTCGAAAATATGCGATGCGTTGTTATTCGCCGAATAAAAGTAATTAATATTAAGAATTATTTTTTAACAGCGAAAGGTAAATGGTATCTTACTGTCGAGTGCACTCGACTGTAGCTTTCTTCACTTGTTTTTCATTATATTTAGTTCGTATTCTAAGTATGGGTATAATTGATGAGAATAACTAACGTTCTTTAATGACTCTTCTAATTTTGAGGTCATTTCTTCATATTCTTTTATGTCAAAAACGTGGATTATTTTAAATGTGCTTTCCTGTATTGCGGCGATTCCTATTTTTATCGGGATTAGCTGTGAGTGTGAGTAATCTAATACGGTTGCCAATCCGTAGCATAATGGCAAAAAAAACCTGTGGACCAAATTACGTTTTTATATTATTTTTATGGACAATTCTTCCTGATTGAGTTTTTACTGTTGTATTGTTGTCTTTTGCTACAATTTCTTTTCGATATCTAGGGGTTATTTTGGACCCTAGTCTTTTGTCAACTTTAATGAAAATTATATCGCCTAATTCATATTTTTTTATAGGGTTTCGTTTCTGATTGTGATAAGAGATATCTTTCTTCCTGTTTTTTGCTGATGTTATTACTAGTCTGATTTTTTAAGCGTTCGAGTTCTATAGGGTTTGGGTTAAAATGATTGCCAAAAAATATTTCAATGGGTTTCTTTTTCGTAGTTGAGTGGATTGAGTGGTTATATTCTTTTACTGTTTTAAAGATCAAGTCCTCAAAAGTGGCTGTAGAATCGTCTCGTTTAAGACACCTTAAGATTTCGGTCATAGTTGAATGAAATCTTTCTATTTGGCCGTTGCTTGTGGAAGCATACGGTGGGGTTGTGAAAACTTCTACTTTAAGTTGTTCCTTTAATAAGAACTTGATTGATGCTGCGATTAGAGCCTCTTCGTTGTCCATGACGATTAACTTTGGCATGCCAAATGCCAGCATTACCTCCCGTAGGGGCGTCTTTAGATATTCTGCAGCTCTTGAATTTACTATTTTAATCTGAGCATATTTTGAAAATTTATCTATGGCCGTGAGTACTAAAGTTTTCTGAGTAGTGTATAAATCTATATGGATAATTTCTCCAGGGTATGTAGGTATTGGAGTTGGTTGAATTTCCCCATGTTGAGGATGCCTATCATACTTAGAAAGTTTACAGGTTTCGCATTGCTTTGCGACGGCCATTACCTTCTTTGTTAAACCAGGGAAAAAAAATTTTCTGAGGATTTGGATTTTATTTTCGATTGGGTTTCTATGAGCTCGAACGTGCTCTTTGACGACTATCTCATTCTGGTCAGATTCTAATAAAATATCCTCTACTTGGATTTGTGTGTATCTTACTTTATAACTACTGAAATGAAAAGGGTAAATATTTTGAATTTTTCCCATTATTCTTTCAGAAGTAAGCAAACCGTTTACAATCTTTGGGTCAAGCCTTTCTTTTAAGATTTTTATCAGGTCTTCTTCAGAATACTCGCTTTTCTTTACAGTATTTCGATGATACTGTGGAAATGGTAATTCAAATTCATAAGATTCCTTATCTGAAGTCAGTAATAATAATTGGTTTTTGAATACGTTAATTGGTACGTTTGCGCAAGGTATAAGATTGTGCGATGAACTCTCGTCGCTATGAATTGTAGCTGTGGTGCTATTTATCTAAGCACCTGGAGGATTTCTAGATAGGGCATCTGCCACTACGTTAGAAGTTCCTGGTTTGTATTTGAGTTCGTGATTGTACTCTTCGAGGTAGCTTTTCCACCTTTTGAGTTTACCATTATGATTCTTGTTGCTTAATGCAAAAGTTAATGGTTGATGATCGTTGAATATTATGACTTTAGAAGTACCGTAAAGGTACATGCGTAGACTTTGGAGAGCCCACACTATGGCCAACATTTCTTTTTCATTCGTGGCATAGTTTTCTTCGGTACTAGTTAGTGTACGCGAAATAAAAGTGATCGGTCTGCCATTCTGCTCTAGTACTGCGCCTATTGCGTAGTTTGAAGCATCTGTTGTGAGCTGAAATTCTTTCGTGAAATCTGGGTATGCAAGAGTTACGTCTTGCGAAACTAAAGTATTCTTAATTTTTTCGAATGCATTTTTACAATTCTGGTCAAAGACTATGTTTATTTTATGAGAGATGTTTTTTGAAGAACGACCGTTATCTCCTCTGAGTAGGGTTGTGAGTGGTTTTGCTAATTTGGCGTAGTCGCGAATAAAACGTCTGTAATAACTTGATATCCCTAGAAAGGATCTCAAGTCCTTTAGGGTCTTTGGTACCGGAAAATTATTAATAGCCTTGACTTTTTCTTTGTTTGTTTTTACACCGTTATTAGAAATAGTGAAACCGAGGAAATTAACTTCATTTCTGAAGAATTCACACCTATCGATTTGTACTTTCATATTTGCTTTGGCTAAAGTGGAGAATACTTTATCGAGATCTTGGGTGGGTTCATATTCAGATTTGCTAAAAATTATTATATCATCGATATAGACATATCATCTCGTTCCGATGTGTTCTCGTAAGATGTCATCGAGAGCTCTTTGGAAAATAGATGGTTTACAGAAAACGTTGTTTTCTCTATATCTTTCGCATTAAGCGGGATCTGGTGAAAGCCGCTTTTCAGATCGAGCACTGTAAAATATTTATTTCTACCCAATTGGGCGATGATTTCGCCAATCTCAGGAATTGGGTATCGATCGGATATTGTTATAGCATTGAGTTTTCTATAATCTATAACAAGTCTATATTTCTTTTCACCAGATGAATCTGCTTTTTTTGATACTATCCATACTGGGGCATTATAAGGTGACCGTTAAGGTCTTATTATGCCATCATCAAGCAACTGATTGATTTGTTTCTCGACTTCTGGTCTTAGATAGGCTGGGTATGGATAATGTCTGCTATGAACTGGTAGATCTGTATTTGTTCTGATTTGTCCTTGTACCGCGGTGGTGTACGTTAATTTTTCGTCAGGTTCGGAAAATAATTCGGTATGTTTTTTTAC